>CM077509.1:731677-857538 GCA_039654745.1 Houttuynia cordata
CTTGGCAGTATTGTTTCTCAAAGTTTCCATAGTCTTACACGTATGTATATGCAAAATGATGTGAGCTAGTATCACTTTTTCCAAAAAACGAAAAAAATAGGAGGATTCTACCTCACTATCGGTTTCAACAGATTTGAGTCAGATTTAGACCTTTCAGCATTTCAAGTATTACATATGTACTTTGATATTCTTTAGTAAGTTCTTTTATATGACATCCTTTAGTAAATTGAGCACAAAGACAGAGGATAAACGTTCGGTATAGAAGTAACAAATATTGAACGAAAAGTACATGTGGGAACAATCCAACAAATATTCAGTCAATCTGCTATCTGCAAAGATTTGTACAGCCTAGGTGAAGAAGTAGAATCTCCAACTAATAGAGAAGCGATATTCGGCTCAATAACATTCCCATATCTGAATAATAAGCAAAAAAGGAGCCATAACAACAATAAAATACTCAAATGATGATGCAGGCATATTACCAACATCTGGTTGTGGGAATCAACAAAAAGAATGACCACTTTTCAAAGAGAGATCATGAACCACTTACAATCGGTGTTTAAATCTTAAGACCACACCTATGACTCTAAAGGATAACTAGAAGTGTAAGGGCACACCATAACACACTCGTTATTCAAGAGAAAACTCTCAATTTTTTCTTTAAACAAACAAAATTCACCAACTGCAAAGTCTGACCTATGAAATTCATATGGTGTAATGTAAAAGACTAAATTCTCTACATTAAGCCTAACCTAAGTAGCTTCCTACATAGTTGAGTAATAAAGAAAAGGAAAGGAACAACTTAAAAGTTAAAACTAAAGCAATCCAAAATGAGAGATTCTAGCAATGATTCTTCATTGTGGCTTGAAAATGACTTGAGCAAGCTTGCATCTCTCCATCTTCAGGTATGCTTCTGTGAAAAAAGAAAAACTTTTGTCAAGGTGAATTGTTTCCTAGTTCAAATGAAAATGAAAGGAAACAAATCCTAACCTCTACCATAGACGTGGTGAGAGAAGAACTTGCAAATAAGGACGCACATTATGGCAAAGAGGTTCATTGCCATCATTCCTCTTAAATTTCTTGACCTTCAATAGAAGTGTCGATTGGGGAATAAAGTTCGACCAGTAGTCATTGATGAGGAGTTTCCCAGGCGTGAGATTCCCATCCTGCTCCCATTTGAGAAGAGGGCGTCTAGGCTGACCGAGTTTGGGGACCAGATTGCAGTGCAGGTCCCCAAACTCGGTCAGCAAAACATTTTCCATTTGAAAAGTTCTAGATTTGCTTTAAAAATCTCAACGATAGCTGTCGCATGCATCTCACAACACATAAGCAATTCTGCCTGATACTCAATCAGAGTTACTGAACACTTGAGTAACCCCATATGTTCGATTGGAGGCAACAATAACTCATTGTCCCACATATGTTCCCTCGGAGGAGCAAGGAGTGTCCAAACTTTAGGCCGGCTATTGATTCCACGATTAGCCAAGTCCACAAGGCAAAGCTCCCCCTGGGAAGTTGCTACATAAAGAGACCCTTTGTAGAAGATCGCAGATGCATACGACACACAACGATTCGGCCTATTGCAAGTTACCCAGAATGAATTAGGATTACAAATGCCCATCACACCAAATGAGTTTATGTAGCTGACTATACATTGTGGGTTGTCAGGAGGATGTGAACAGCAAAACTTGTCGCTACTCATACACGGAACAAGAAACTGAAATTTGTGTATTCTACGGAGTTGGATTTCCCCACCGGAGAAGGTATTTACAAGGTAAGGTCTTTTACCTTGGAAAATGTTTTGCTGACCAAATTTGGGGACCAGATTGCAGGACCCCAGGCCACATAGGCCTGGGGATCTGCAATTGTGCATCCCCATGTAAACTAGATTGCAGGACCCCAGGCCACATAGGCCTGGGGATCTGCAATTGTGCATCGTTTACATGGGGATGCACAATTGCAGATCCCCAGGCCTATGTGGCCTGGGGTCCTGCAATCTGGTCCCCAAATTCGGTCATGCTAGATGCTCTCTTTTACCTTCGGGGTCTTGGCGTGCAAAGATCATGGAATTCTATATCGAATTTCAGTAAAATATCGGTAGGCCAAAGAGACAAAATATTGGAGATATTGTGTTAAAAAATATCGATGGTCTAAAACTAGTTTTTACCATGTATTTTTATAATATAACTTTTAAAATGAGTGATACTGATTTAGACAAGCATAAATTTTAAAATATTCATAAAAACATGTATATAATTCAAAATATGATCGGAAACAAATGGGAAAGTTGATTTTTTTTTAGATTTAAAAAAATTAAATTTTTTTTTCAAAAACATCGATATATCGGTGAATATCGGCGATATTTTAAATTTTTTTGAAAAACGATATTACTCGGGATCGTTTTATCGGGTGGGACCCGATATCGATATATCGCCGATACAATATTCCATGAGATCAACCCCCCATGTTGGGATCCGTAGCAACACCAATCCATGAAGTGAGGTAGAGATGGTGATACTGCTATTTTTCGGAGGGGCAGTAAAGGCCATTAGCCCCATGTTCAGAGTCCCAATTACAGGGTTCTTTCGGCACTGAAGGATCGTGCTTCTCCTCAAATACGCTACTCCAATGACAGCAGACGCCCCCAAGGTGAACATAATCAGATACTCCTAACCGCTAAAAGATGAGCCTAGCAACTTATCCAGCAGGGACGACCAGCTGAAATTTGACTCCGGAGATGGTTCCACCAAGCATTGTTTCATTCTCCTGGGCAACTGGGAGATGTCCTTACTATCATCATTAAGTTTAGCGCCAACTTTTTGCTTCTTTGCCGAGGATGGTTTGATGGTGGGCAACAGGGAAGTTGTTGTAATCTTTGTCCAAACGAGTCCCATCTCCAAAACTCTGACCTTTCTGTCGAAACTCCGTCAAATGCAGTGGACCGAACAGGCAACGAATAGAATAAGACAAATAAGGGGGGTTGTTGTGCAAGACGGCTAATCGACTTCGCTGGACCTCAAAGGAAGAAGATAGTTGATCGTAGGGGCAAATCGTTAATAGGGTTTCCATCCGGGGGGTGGAGCTAGGGCTGCACCAAAAAACTCGACCCGAACCAACCCAGATGGACCTACCCGATATTGACCCAAGTCAGGTCGGGTTGGGTTCTATCTCGGGTAGGGTCCGTTCTAAGATTTAAAAACTCGCTTTTATCTAGGGTAGGGTCGGGTTTGGCTTTAAAATACCCCATAACCAACCCTACCCGAGATATACCATTTAAACTCCTAATTTTTTAATATATATAAATTTTTATTATTATAATTATATAAATTATTTTATTAAAAATTTTATAATTATATTAATTATTTTTTAAAAATCTCAAGTATTGCGGGTACTGTAACATCCGAAAAATTAGTAAGTATCTTAAAACTGAAATTTGACCCTCTTAATGATTGATTTGACTATGTGGTGCTGTGTTTAAATTAAAGTTGGTGAGAAGAGCTTTCCAACGACACCAATTTTGTGTGATTTCGAGTTCGGAGTAAAAAGATATGAGAAATTGAATAAACTCGATCGATCGCGCTGAAAACGATCGATCGGTTTACGGAACACGATCGATCGGATACGATCGGCGCCATCGCGCGATTGGTAATCAGGGCAGGACGATCGATCGCCGTATTGCCCGATCGATCGCCAGTTGCGGTTTGGCGAATCCTAACCTAATTTTGAGGCGGATTTGTTTGGGAAAGATGTCATATCCTAACTAAACTTATATTGCACGTTCCTAGGGTGATTTAGGGACTCTCCCATTGGTGGAAAGTGCCCAAGATATGGTAGAATTGATTGGGCAAAGATCTTCTAAAAACTCTATATAAACCCATAGAGTCTAGGCTTGTGCTTTTGAAAACTAAACCCTAGAACGTCCAGAGGCTTTCCCCTCTCCTTCCCACGTTCATCCCTCTCTTAGAAGACCTCTTCTTGTGGGAATTGCTCAAGAGCTTGGATCGGGAAGCTTTGAAGGAAGCGGAGGAGACGAACATCGCGTAGAAAGGCGACGTCTTGTGGTGATAAAGAGTAGGATGGTTTTTCCCTCTCTTCTTATTCTTTTCTCACACTATATGATGAGTGTTCTTACTGATTTCCTTGGAGTATTGCTTTGAATCTTGCGGGATTAATGATTTATGTCTTGTTTTCCATGTGTATTGCGATACATGCATATATGCCTTCATGCTTCATGTCTAGATGGTAAATCACATCAAAGATGGATGCTTTATTAATTATTACAGAAGATAAAAGTTCTGATATTGTTCTGATTATGATGTCTAATGATTGAGTCTTATGCTTTAATGATCGATTTGCTTAAATCGACTTAATTGAAAGATATTCGGTCTAAGGTTGTGTTATATGGGGAGAAACATGATAAAAAGGGAATCTTTTTGTAATTCTAGTTAATTCCAGGATCTGTAATTGATCTAGGAGGGGAGTACTATCATCTATCATGAGTATATTATCATCTATAAGTGGTACGGTATAAGTTAATTAAAGTTTAATCAAGTTTCTCACTTTCGGCCAGAACTGTTTCTGCACGGACAGTCGACAGTGAATAATTCATAACTAATTCATATGATATCAGAAAAATATAAAACTGGTGGGGTTAGAAACTAGACTCATAAGGGTACTCTCAGTAAAAATTTCAGAAGATAATATTAACTGTACAGAGTCTGGGAGCCGCCGGATGTGGACTGTTATGCAAAAGACAGTGAGCAGAATCCAAGTGAAAACACTAAGTACTTAAGTAAAACCACTTAATATGATGTGAAGATGGTAGGACGTGTCAGTAACTATTACTGGATTATATCCTTATGATTATCACAGTAAGGTTGGGTTATGGTTAATATGATAGATGGGTAATACCTATGTTAAGAAAACCGTAATCGTGTATTTGAAGATAAAGCGCTTGTGTCGGTTTGAGGTTCCATTTGGAATCCAAATCATCTAGGACTCATTAACACCTTGTCTCTGATTTATATATATATTTCAATAAGACCTATATGAATTTCCATCTAGGGCTGAGCATGAACGTATGTATGGATTGTGTTATTCTCTTTGTGTGACATTCCCACTTATACTCTGTATGTGAGTCTGTTCCGGTGATTGATACCTTATGTGGTTAGAGCGTTGCGGCCTCTATTTCGTTGAATTATTATTCATCATGATTATTTGATTGATTCCTCCACTAGAGGTCTTGCGGGACTTCTCCGGAAGTGGATTCATAGTATGCTCACATTATGCCATTGCTTGATCTTGCGGGGTCACTAATATTTGTGGTACTGCGGTTCCATACTGCCCAAAAAGAGGCAACATACGTACGTTAGATTGTTGACATTACGGAAGGTCTTCAATCTCCGCCCATCGTGCCCGTAAGCACTGGTGGGGCCAGCATCCTAGACGCATGGCAGGGTTCCAAAAAGAGGACCCCTAGGGTGGTTCTGGTATAGTCACTTGCGGGTGATCGGTTCAGCGAGCAGAAATTGTACTCCTTTCACTTTTAATGTCTGGAGCTTTTTAATATGATTATCATTCCCTCCTTACTCATATGTGTAGTAGGAGTCTTATTGTTGTTTTCCCTACTTGCGGGTTGGAATTATTATCGACTAACCTTTCAGGTGTATAAATCCTTGGTTTAGTCCGGATGTTGCGGCATCTTCATAAACCTTTGTTATTCTTATCCTATTCATATTATTTGTCCTTATTCAGTGGGTTTTTACATCCTACTGAGTGTTTCTATGAAATACTCATGCATCCTCTGATGCAGGCGCAAATGGAATTTGAGATCAGGAAGTTGCAGTAGTGAAGCGGTCGCAGGAGCCGTGAAGACTTAGAGTTTATATTATTTGCTTTGCTTATTTGATGCTTATGACATTTAATGGCAATTGTGTGCCATAGATTTATAGGTTTATTTGATTTGACTTTCTGAAATGGATTATCAGTATTATTAAGTAAATTTCCATTCCATAGTATTCATTAATGTTTGTATGTGTATTGCACTGATTATGGGCATGACCGATTACACATCCTTTTGAGATGATCGTAATTGGTGGTTAATTCGACAGTTCGGTCTCGCGCCCGAGATTCTCTACCTCCAAATGTATATCATTGATTGGCTTCCGCACTCCGTTCGAGGTATGGGATTTCGGGGCGTGACAGGTACTATCACGGATAGGGTCGTATTTAGGAATCTCGGGTCCTATCTCGGATAGGGTCGGGCTCTGCTATGCCCGAAACAACTCGACCCAAGATGCAACCCTAGGCGAAGCTGAGGAAAAAGAAATGGAAAGATACGTACACAAAGATTTGTTTCCATACAAATCCGTCTTTGGTAACTAGTGATCCGGCCCATACTTGGTCCACACTCCACCCGACCGGCTTTTTAGCGGGTGGGTGATTTGGATTTTGATAGACGAAGGAAAGACAAGGATAAACACTAATAAATCATGGTGCTAAAGTTGCTCCTTTCATAAGTAGTATGGATATGGATATGGATTTAGTTGAAATTGATTGATGAGAAGGTATAATTAAGACTTAATATGATTGTAGCAATTTGATCACTTTGATACATAGATCGATGTCCAATTAGTCAAAATAATTTATCAAACACCTGAAAATTACACCTCTTCTTTCCAAAATGCCCTCATGACTGCCATTAATGGTTTTTACATACTCGGATACATGCTCCACACCAAATTGTTGTGACCTCTTAGTGAAGAAATTCTTCTAACAATCATCCAATGGTGTTCAACCGCTTGTAGCCATCGAATAAGAGGACAAAATAGTAATGGTGCCGTAAAGTATTCTTTACAAATTCGTCCTCCTCACTATTAAGGGGCTGTTTGGGAGGCCATTTCCCACTTCATTTCCCACTAAAAAGTGTTTGGGAGGCACATTTACATTTTTATTTTCCTTTACATAATGAATTATCATAATGGCCATTTTCATTCTTGAGGTGAATGTCCTCATGAGGACATTCACTTGTCAAATGGGTTTTTAAATGGGAATCTCGTGACAAATCACCATAATTACCCTTCTATCATTCATGTCTACCTTTTGAATCCCCAACACCCATACTACAATCATCAAATAAAAATGAAATTTTTTTTCATTTCCTACGATGATCAAATGGCCTCCTGTTGTTGTTTTAATTAATCTCTTAATTTACTCGCAAGTGTACGAATCGTGTTTGGAGTATAGTCGCACAATTCTTACGAGGTCGAACCCACAGGGACTTGTGTAGCGGAAATCTAATCGAATCCTAACTAAACCCTTGACTAAACTATGAAACTTGTAGAAATTGATTAACTAACTAACGACTAATTAAAATCAATTAACGGAATAAAAAACTAAACTTTATCAAATTAACAAAATACTAAGGCTTTGGAATCGGCATGCAATAAATTATAGAGAACCCTAACCCTTCAATCATTTATCACTCTCCAAATACTCGTAACAATCCAGAATCCTATTCACGTTGTTACGGAAGATTTTACTTTAATGCACAATTACTCATACAAAAATCACGTCCTTCATGCTATTTAAATTAACAGCTCAAATTACTAGATGTATCCACTTACGAGTAAATCACAACTAGTATCCGATTTGTTATTTAACCAATTAAAATAACCATGCATTGACAATAGTAATTCTAAATCATAGCAAAAACATGATTAATGCTATATCTAAAAATAACCATGCAATTAACAACAGGAACGCATAAACAATTAACGCACAATTCTAGGAAAAATATCAACTTTCACATGTACGGATTCTCTACAATTACTACAGCCTCATCCTAGCCTTAACAACTGATTTAGCCAAACATATTAACTATAACACATGCAAAATTCATAATTAAACTCATTAGAATAAAAAAATTAACTTACTTGACTTGAAGAAATAAATAAAAATGTCAACTTTGATCTTCCTTTGAATCAGCCACAAAGTGTCACTCCTTGCACTTGAATCTCCGGAATTACAATTGAAATCGAATTACACAATTGGAAAATAAAACTAATAAATTGAAATTAAAAATTGCAAAGGAACTGTAAAAAAAATGAAATTGCTTGACTCTCGGTTGACTCTTTCTTGTTTCCTCTGTTTCTAGTACAATTCGATGCAGATCCAATGCATAACAGCCGGAATGAAAACAAACAGAAAATAGAAAAAAAACGCAAATTGAACTGTGAAGAAAGAAATTGTAAAATAGAACTGTTCTGGTCGTTTCTCTTGCTCGGACGGCCCGCTTCCTCTACTGCTCTCGGTTCCTCTGTTTTTATACAGAGACTGCCACTCTGTTCTTCCAAAATCCAGCAATCTTTCCAAGCCAAGCGAGTAGACCTTCTAAATCCGGCCATTCGCCATTCGATTCGCTTCAAATCGCAGCAAAAAAAATTCCATCTTTAAGCTGCTCAAAACGGTGCCCAAAACGCCCAAATACACAGCCTTTCCTTTCTGAGACCTTCCAAATCAGTCGTTGCTGTTCCTCTAGATCGCGCACTATTCCTCGCCAGAAACCTCGCCTTCGTATGACTGCCACCGTGCCCGAGTTGCCGTCGGTCACTCGTCCGTCGAACAGCTCGATTTCTTCTTCTGTTTCACCATCGCCGTCGAGCCCTTCTCCAGCTCAGCCGCCATCGCTCCATTGAGCCGATTGTCCGCCGTCAACCACTACCCATGGCCGCCAGAACCGACGCCGTCCACCGCCTCTGTCGGCCGCTCGAACAGAGCTCGACAGAGCTCTGCTCCTCTGTCCCGACTGAACACCCGAGCCTTTGGCTCGGGTTTTGTTTTTATTTTTATTTTTTTTTTCTCATTAAACCGGACCATTGAACCGGTCCGGATTTTCTTTCTTTTCTTTTTTTCTCTTTTTTTTTCTTTTCTTCCAATTAAACCCGTCGAAGCAATCTCTATCGCCGGATTGAATCTGAATGCTCTTCATTTAATTCCACGCCGTCTTCCTCATTAGTGAACATCAACGGTTCCGATCTTCTCCGCGCGTGATCTCAGATCTTGGGTCGCTTTGGCATTTCAAAACCCGTCTAATGGCTTCACTTTTGGCTGTTCAACAGTACGAGCATGCGAACCTATACAAAATAAAACATGTCCCAAATTAGACGCACCAAATATTTATAAAATTACGGAGCAGTGTTAAATTGAGCAATTTAGAGAGCCTTATTTGTTTAATTCCTAATTACTCAACTAATTACTAAAACTTACTTTATTCCTTATTTTAACTAGAAATTATGACTAACAAACAGGTAAAAAGGCATATAAAAATGTGTATTTTTCATGCTTAACACCTCCCAAACAGCCCCTAAGTGTCTCAACAAAATTAAAATATCCTCATAGGGACAAAGAGGAGAAAAAATAAAGAACAACGCAAAAACAAATGCACAAATACAAATAAGAAATTGGTGATTTATGACATTTTAAATTCGCCTTAAAAGCGTGTATTTATATACAAGATTTGAAGTGAATTCGTTTATATATAAATACACGCTGTTAGGGCAAACTTCAAATTGTCATAAATTGCTTATTTTTTATCTATTTTTGCTATATTTTTTTGCATTCATTTTTATTTTTCTCTTCTCTATCCCTATGAGGATAAACCAAATTTCTTAAACACATCTACCAATGGATATGACAAATTTACAAACAGGGAGTATGTGTGAAGCCTTTATTATTATGTTTTTTTTTCTTTCTTCCTCATCTTAGATCCATCGTAAAGCAGCTTAGTCCTCTTTTTAAATTGGTCATTCCACTAGGTCTCAAGATGGATAAAAAATTGAGAAGCCATCAAATTGAGAAGAACACAAAAAGAATGAGTGAAAATGGATAAAAAATATGTGATTTATAAAATTTTGAATTTTGCCATCAAATTTTCACTGCAAATTGCATCATCGTGCACACAACAGCGCTGCTAGCACTGCCAATGGGGTATTAAGCATTGGTATCGTGTGCACGATGACACGAAGTGAAGTCATGTATATAAATACACGTTTTTAAGGCAAACTTCAAAATGTCATAAATCGCTCATTTTTTATCCATTTTTGTTTTTTTTTATGTTTTTCTTTATTTTTCTCCTATTTATCCCTATGAGGATATATCGACTTTTTTAAGACACCTACTAGTGGAGATGACGAAATTGTAACTCTTTTATCCTCTCCTTCGACAGCAACAAGCAATTTGAACATCAATAGGTGGTCATTGCAAGAATATATTCGCTGAGACATTGCAACATTTTGGCATGGGGCATGTCTCCGGGCATGTAAAACCGTTAAGGGTCAGGTGATAGGGTATTTCAGTGAAAACTCTAGGTAATATAAAATTCTTGGCTCATTGACCAAATAATATGAAAGAAACTCAAAAAAAAAATTTAAAACAAGCCTAAGGTAGGTATACTGTGTTTCAGGCTCCCTACAGCCTACAAGTGAGGGTGCTCTACTTCTCATAGGAGGGGAAAAAGTATGCATTACATGTTTGATCAATTTTATTGACTTGTGGCATTCACAGTAAAAGCCCAGGAGTTCTGAGCGAGCAAGTCACATTCATCATAGAAGCCTCTCAACCTCGAACTAGGGTCGCTGCAAGGTAGCTGTCATCACCATCTCCAACCGCCTAACTGGAGAATAATTAAGGAACAATATCATTTAATTTTCATACGCATATTTTTGCTAATTGTCTGAATTAATTATTCATTGAGGACTAATTATTCATTTCCATCCATTCATGCTTAACACTATGATCAAACCTTCAAAATTACAATTAT
Source organism: Houttuynia cordata (assembly GCA_039654745.1). Lineage (NCBI taxonomy): Eukaryota > Viridiplantae > Streptophyta > Magnoliopsida > Piperales > Saururaceae > Houttuynia > Houttuynia cordata. The sequence continues at coordinate 742,497 of CM077509.1, forward strand.
GTTCTCTCCTTTTGGTGCCTTTTTAAGCATTTTTGTGCACCATGTGTTTAGCACATGCATTTACATGTACACCTCAATTTACATCTAAAGTGCAACATCACTAGTTCATCTCTATGCATATAAGCAAATAGTTGTTTCACAAGTTCTTGGCAGCATTCTTACTCAAAGTTTCCATAGTCTTACACGTAAGTAAATGAAAAATATAGAAGGATTGTACCTCACTATAGGCTTCAACAGATTTGAGTCAGATTTATACCTTTCAATATTTTAAATATTATAGCTGCAATTTAATATTCTTTAGTAAGTTCTTTTATATGATATCCTTTAGTAAGTTGAGCACAAAAACAAAGAGAATCAAAGTTGGATATAGAAGTAATTAACAAAGACTGAACAAGAAGTACCTGTGTGACCAACACAATTCATATTCAATAAATTTGGCAAAGAAACGTACAGCCGAGGTGAAGAAGTAACATCTTAAACTAATATAGCAGCAATATTCGGCTCAAAAAAAATTTAGACCTGACTAATAAGTAAAAAAAGGAGCCATAACAACAATAAACTACTCAAATGTTGATGCAGGCATGAGGAGAAAAACGACAATTACCGTCATCTGGTTGTGGGAATCAACAAAAAGAATGACCACTTTTAAAAGAGAGATCATGAACCACTCACAATCGGTGTTTAAACCCTAAGGACACACCGATAACTCTAAAGGATGACTAGAAGTGTAAGGGCACACCATAACACACTCATTCAAAAAAACACTCTCAATTTTTACTTAAATCAATCCAAAATTCACCAACTGCAAAGTCTGTCCTATGAAATACATATGGTGTTAATATATATAAGAAACTAGATTCTCTACAAAAAGCCTAACCTAAGTAATTTCTTACCTACTTGAAACTAAATCTAAAATGAGATATTCTAGCAAAGAATTTTCATAGTGGCTTGAAATCGACTTGTGTAAGCTTGCATGCCTCCATCTTAGGTATGCGCTGTAAAAGAAAAAAATAACTTATGTCAAGATGTCTTGTTTCCCAATTGAAATGCAAATAAAAATGAAAGAAAACAAATCCTAACCTCTTCATAGATGTGGTGAGAGAAGAACTTGCGAATAGGGACGCACATAATGGCAAAGAGGTTCATTGCCATCACCCCTCTCAAATTTCTTTGCTTTGTAATGAAATCTCGGTTTGGGCATAAAGTTTGGCCAATATTCACTGATGAATAGTTTCCGAGGCCCCATATTCCCAGCCTGCTCCCATTTGCGAAGTTCTAGATTTGCTTTAAAAATGTCAACGGTAGCGGTCGCATGCATCTCACAACACATAAGCAATTCTGACTGATACTCAATCAGAGTTATTGAACACTTGAGTAACCCCATAAGTTGCATTGGAGAAAAAAGGTACTCATTGTCCCACATATGTTCCCTCGGAGGAGCAAGGAGTGTCCAAACTGTAGGCTGAACATCAACTCCATGAGTAGCCAAGTCCACAAGGCAAAGCTCCCCCTTGGATGTTGCAGCATAAAGTGACCCTTTGTGGAAGATAGCAGATGTGAAAGACACACAATTGAACAGTCTATTGCAAGATACCCAAGCTGATTTAGGGCGACAAATGCCCATCACACCAAACAAGTTTATGTAGACAACTATACTTTGTGGATTGTCAGGAGGAAGTGAACAGTAAAACTTGTCGTTACCCATGCACGGAACAAGAAATTGGATTTTCGGTAGTCGACGGAGTTGGATTTGCACACCGGAGAAGGGATTTACAAGGCAAGGTGTGTTACCTTCGGGGTTCTGGCGTGCGAAGATCAACCACCCGTGCTGGGATCCGTAGCATCGCCATTCCATGAAGTGAAGGGGGAGGTGGAGATGGCGATACCACCGTTTTTCGGGGGGGCAGTAAAAGCCATTAGCCCTATGTTTAGGGTCCCAAATCCAGGGCTCTTCCGGCGCTGGAGGATAGTGCTTCTCCTCAAATACGCTACTCCAATGACGGCAGACGCCCCCAAGGCGAACATAATCAGATACTCCTAACCGCTGAAAGATGAGCCCTAGTAGCTCATCCGGCAGCGACGACCAGCCGGAATTTGACTCCGGAGATGGTTCCTCCGAGCAATGTTTCATTCTCTTGGACAACGGGGAGTTGCCCTTCCCATCATCGGCGCCAACCTTTCGCTTCTTCGCCGAGGTAGGTTCAATGGTGGACAACGGGGAAGTTGTCCTACTCTTCGTCCAAACGAGCCCCATCTCCTGAACAGTGCAAAAAGGCCCAACCTTTGTGTCCAAACTCCGTCAATTGCAGTCTGCAGAACGTGAAGACCAACTCTCACCGTCGGGCGAAGGGAAAGACCGGCGAAACGGCTGATCGACTTCGCCGGAGAAGATGGTTGATCGCAGCGGCAAGTCCTTTGGTAGGGTTTCCGCCTGTTTATATAGAGACCAGTTTATACAAGGGACTTATCGAGACCAGGTTAAACTTTTTCCTTTACACGAAAGTCTTTTGGTTCCATCAGGAGTTTATATGAGTCGGTCCTTTAATAGGCAAATTTGATGATATGTCAAAATCATAGTCAACCAGTCTTGAAACAAAAAGAAGTACGCAATTTGTGCTTCTCAAAATGTAGACAATTTCTATTGCCAGGATGTACTTCACGTGTGTGGGCTTAAAGGTATATGGATATTCGATGCATAGCCAAGGTACCCATGTAAACCATAGCTAATTTGTTCATTGAGAAACCTTGGAGTTCCCTATTTATTCCTTTCAGCCTTCTATGATTTAGAAAGTGTTAAGACACTAACATTAGAAGAATATAAAATATATGGAAGATCCTAGTCAGTACTAAAAACACACAAATCACTTGGTAAACAACCACTTTTTTACTGAAATAACTTGGAAAAAAAATCAAATTTTACAAGGAGATAGTAAGTGAATGGATATCACAATTTGGCTAGTGCTTCATATATTGACTAGTATAGGACATATCATAATCATAATCAAGTGGCATCTTTCCCCAATTTGAGGTGGCGACACGGATCTTATTCCTCTATTCTGGCCTGTTTTGAACCAACTTTTTTATAAATCGTAAGAGACAGCTTAGGGGCCGTTTGGGGCGTGATTACAGTGGATTTTGGACGTCCACTGTAGCATCCATATTTTTTCCATATCCAGCGTGAAACACGTCCTGACGTGTTTCACGCTGGATATGGAAAAAATATGGATGCTACAGTGGACGTCCAAAATCCACTCTGGATATTTGCTTATAATCACGCCCCAAACGGCCCCTTAGTCACATACTAGTATACTATATATAGCAAAAATCAAAATCAAGATGGAAGTTGGAACACACGATGATATATGTAGCAAAGCCACGGGGTCATGAATTGTAGTTTGCATAGTAGCCTCAAACCGAAAACCCAACAACATCTCCCGCTAATTGTGAAGCAAAATTTGGGCACTAACATTCCAGCCCTTAATAAAAAACAAAAAGGAGCCATATCAACAATAGCCACCCCCATTTTGATGTAGGTGTAAGGAGAGCAGCCACAATCACCACATAAAAAACTAAACTGCAGTCTGGTTGTAGGAATCAACAAAAGCAATGAGCATTTTCATTAGTGAAATGATGAACCACTCACAATCGATCTTCTTAAACTCAGAGTTTGGCTTGGGGTAGTCACAATTCAGGGCATACCCATGACTAGAAAATATTACCAGAGAATTAATGGCAAGTGAAAACCCTCAATTTTTCTTTATTCAAACGAAATTCACCACCTACAATGTCTAACCCTATGGCATTTATATATAGTTTATTCAAGGAAGCAATACTAAACACAGCCTAAGCTAGGCAACTTTTTACATGATTGAGTAATAAACTTTGACAAAGAACTACTTAAAAACAAAAAATAATCAAAACAGGAAACCCCAGCAATGAATCTTCATGTAGGCGTGAAGTAGATTTGGGCAAACTTGCATCTCTCCATCGTCAAGTATGCTTTTAGAATGCTTAGCCAAATTCCAACAATTGGTGAACTAATATTGCCACAAATAGGTTTCACTGGTTGTAAAATTTCAGATATATAACATGACTTCCATTGGGGCATTATGTTTTTAGACCTATTTATAAAAAAAATTGGTTAGTTTTTTCTAGCAATAAGTTCGTTTGATTCAAATATATAAGTTTTTGCTTATTTGCCTTTTAGCTATAAGAAAGAAGTGCTAATGTAAATTACTCCAAACAAGGAAAAGAAGATATGACTTCTTTTAAGGCATTTCGTGTTGCAATTGGAAAGGCAAATTCTTTTGGAGCGTGAAAAATAAAAAACATCCACTCCCGGGATTATCTACTAATAAGCCTGAATCCCTGGTTGGTGGATTTTTTGGAGTGGATTTTTGGGATTTTCGTGATCCAAACGGCCCCTAAAATGGAAGGACATAAAATGCTAACCTCTACTATAGATGCAGTGAGAACATAACTTCTTGATAAGGACGACAACAATGGTAAATCATACACTTCTGACCAAAAATCTTGTTGCAGGTAATCTTCATCGTAATAGGAGTTTATGAAAAAGGGCACCATTAGATAAAATTCATTTTTCATAACACAGGCTACAATCATTTTGGCCCAAGTACCCGATGCAAAGTGTCCGAAGTCAAAATTTGTGATGCTTCTAAAATATAAAGTATGTTTTGGTCTTTTTTTTTCTGACGGAAGACCTTTTTTTCATGAAGAGAAATCCATTGAACAAACAAATGCTTTACTTTCATTAGTTGCTCACCAAAAGCTAAAAGAACGCATAGGCCAACCACTTCATGTAGTTGAGCCAAGAAATTATTGTGTGTGCCGGGAGCACCACTCCCGGGTGTGAGAAGCCATCGACGGCGCACATGGAGCGGTAGTGCTTTTGGCTATGAGGAGAAATCAGTGGGTGTCCAACCAAGCCGCCACATGAGACAGGAAAGAAGAGATTTTATGAGTGCATTGGGCGTGCCACGTGAGTGTTGCACCAATTGAGAAATTATTCTCTGCTTTGGGCATGCCATGTCTTTAGCACAACGGGGCAATGAGAAGCCTGTTGGATAGTTTGAAATCACCACAACCAGTTGCCACAGCTAGCTCCCGGCCTGCCGATCCCTGTTTCCGCATGCAGAAAAGCATCCAATCATCTCCCTCAGCTAGCCTCCTTCCTCCGCCCATGGTTTTCCAATGCCACTTCCCCGACAACTATATATATACATGCCCACAAGCCCATACAGCTCCATCATGGAGTAGAATGGGCAGTGATAACCCTACAGCAGATTTCTACATATTTCCATACACAGCTGATGGTCTTGTCCCTGTAGACATTTCAACAAGCAGTCTATCAACATGATTAATTTTAGTACCACTGCTACTGCTACTATCACTAGTGGAACAGATGGATCCTCAGGGAATTCGGCACAGCTGCCGGTGAGCTGTTCAGCGGGCATGCTAGGGCGGCACCTTGCCCGACGGCTGGTGCAGGTGGGAGTCAAGGACTTCTTCTCTGCGTCGGGTGACTTCAATTTGATACTGTTGGACCATTTGATTGCCAAGCCAGAGCTCAACCTCATCGGCTACCGCAATGAGCTCAACATCGGGTACACGGCGGATGGGTATGCGTGGGCTAAAGGCGTGGGCATCTGCGTCGTCACCTTCACTGTCAGTGGGCTTAGTGTCATCAATGCCATCGCGGCTCCTACACCGAAAACCTCCCCGTCATCTGCATCGTTGGCGGTCCTAACTCCAACGACTATGGCACCAATTGGATCCTCCATCACACCACAGGCCTTCCTGACTTCACCCAAGAGCTCCGTTGCTTCCAAACGGTCACCTGCTTCCAGGTGGGCATCGCTTGACATTTCCTCTATTTTTTTCTTCGAATTCAATCCAAATTTGGGCCTTTCTAACGGAATTGGTTGAAATTTTGATTTTTAGCTTGAATTTATGTGCCAATTTCATTTGTTATTGCTTGGATTGGAGCAGGCGGTGGTGAATAATATGGATGACGCACATGAGCAGATTAACACGGCGATCTTAACGGCTTTTAAGGAGTGCAAGCTCGGGCTTGAGTTCGGGGCTCCGGCTCGCGAGCTGTGAAATTCTATAACAAGCCGAGCTCAAGCCAAATTTCTAAAAGTAGAGCTCGAGTTGAATTGAGTCAAAACTCGACTCGGCTAGGCTCGTGAGCAGCGACTCAGTTGCTCCGCAAGCACACTGAATAATACTCTTATATTTCTCGACAACGAAGAGTTGGCTTGCGATTTTTATTGGCAGGGGGGGCAGCTGGGATGGGTGGGCCCCAACTGTGGCTGTTGATCCCAATCAACGGATTCCATAGTGATTTTTATGTTGTACGTGAAGAATGGAAGCATTTTTTTTCTACGGGGAATTTTTTCTTTTGAATTTTACGAGAAGTTACCTCATAATTTTGTCCTTCTTTAGGTGGTCCCTTAGTTCTAGATTAATTGTCTGGATTGGAAATAAATATAATCTGATTTAGTTCATTTTGGATTTTTAATCCATACAATCAATCTGATGGCCTGCCCTGACGCACGTAGACACACGTGAGCAGTACTAGCTAGACTCACTTATTTTATCAATTTTTTTTTGTTGAATCTTTTTTATGTTAGTAAAGGAGTTATGATATCCTAGTCGAGATATATAATTTTTCAGGCCTAAAACGTATATAAGCGTTTATTTAAAATTATCCAAACATATTTCACTTTTTACAAAGTTCTGATACTTCTTTCACCATGACGATTTTTCATTTTTCAGCAAACAAACGCACCCATAGAGTGCTGGCAAGTTGCCCCAGCAAGGGCGATTCAACACTGGCTAAAAGATTATCTTAAAACATGAATAATTATTTTTCCCTTAAAAGTTGTAGCACCTTCCTCTCCCAGTATGGTGTCAAGTAGGTTAATTCGGTCCATCCTATGTTTTAGATTGCCACTGGTGATCTAAAACAGTTGGCTAGCATTGAGCATTGGCGAGAACTTTATATCAAAATTAAAAAGAACATGATCGGATTTCCAAAACTTCTCATAACACCTACTTTCATTCATAAGTAGACATGAAAAAAATTATTTTGAAAAAAATTATTTTTTCTAGCATGTTCGATAACACTCTCAATAAATGTTTGACATTAGGTTCCGACTAATGTCAATATAGAGGGTGAAATTCTACGGCGAAATCGTGAACGAAAATAGTATGAAGTTACTCAGCACCTAGAAAGAGATCTGTTAGACAAGGTTGGGGTAAGTTATCAGCGGTAAAATTAATTACTCTTATGAAAATGGTGTAAACAGGAGAATCTTTGGGTGGCAGATAAAAAAGGCCTCTTAATCGATCTCCGGCTCCTTCGGAATTTCCTCGGCGCCATGCCACGGCACGACCCGACCAGCTCCTCTGACTCGGAAACCTCCGATGACCTATCAAGCCGACGCCGCCGTGGCCGGCACCGGAGCGATCGCCGGTCCAAGAAGGAGTCCGGCGGCGACAAGGACAGTAAGTCCAGGAGAGAGAAGAAGAAGAAGTCGAAGAGGGATGAGAGGAAGGAGGAGCGGCGGCGGAAGGAGCGGCGGAGGAATCGACGGAGAAGAGACTCGGGGTCGGATTCCTCTTCGTCCGGCAAAGATTCCAGCTCCGAAAACTTGGCCGGAGTGGAACGCGTTGTTGTGGAGTTTTTGGAGAAGTTCCCGAATGCTGTCAATGAGCTGAAACAGGTTGAAATTTGGTCTCATAGATTCTGATTTTCTAGTTTATTTAATCTCTGGTTATTTTACTGAGAATCAAGTATCATATCAGATGATTGTACTCTTTGGTTTAAGTTTAGTTAAATGGAGTTGTCATTCTGATGTACCTTGGAATTAGTATACTAAACTGTTCTTAGTTTCGGCTTCAACGGAGGGTGCTTGTGTGATTAATTACAAAAAGAAAAAATGGAAATAACAAGGATTGCTGCAAGTTTAACATGACGAATAGCGTGCGAATTGTGATTTCATGATGACAAACTAGCTTCCAATTCACTAATTTTATTGTATTTTTTACGAATAACCAATAATGAGTATAGAAATGTTTTGTTGATTGCCGAAAGTGATAGTAGTAAGACTATTTGTTGGTTTAAGTTAAGCTTGATGTTGCTGTGGTGGGTTGAACATGAAGAGGGGATAAGGATAGAGTGTTTGAAATATTCAACTTGTTCAACTGTAGAGTGACATGAGCTACTTTTCTATTAACAATATAATATCGAAACATTGATGATGAAGTTATGTTAACCATTTGTTCGTCCTATAGCTGTCTTCCTTTTCTGATTTTTCATCATCTATAATCGGCACTATACTAAACCTTTTCTAGACAGTTTTCAGTTTTCATGCATTTCATTTTCTATTGCTTTTAAGTTGATTTTCTGAGTGGAAATTTGTTCCAGTTAAAGACTTTGTCTGATATGATTTGGATACGAAAAAGGACTTGATGAAACTAAAAGGTTCTTTTTGTCGCTTTTTTATTGGCTCGTGTTTACAATTTTATGAATGCTGTTCGTATTAAAAGTTTTTTGTTGTACAGCTTCTGCAGATGATTGATGAAGGGCAGGCTGTTGATACAAGGGGAATATCTAATGAATATTTGTTGAAACACCTGAAGAAACTCTTTCTGTCGTTAAGGCTTAATGAAAATAGTCGTGGTGTTTTCTTACTACCTTCAGCGGCTTGGCCAACATTGGAACGAATTGGACACTTAATATGTGTACATACAACGAACAGTAAACATGAGAGTTCTCCTTCTTTAAATGAGTCTAAACCATTAACACTTGATATGGATGACAATAGAGGGACAGATGCATCACGTGAAGAGAAGGTGGTTGAGCCTCATGTGCCTGAGAATCCATCTACTTCTGGTAAAAGGAGGTGAGTTGCACTTATCTTGATTATATATGTCACAGTGTTGACGAAAGTTATATTGAAACAAGAGTTAGAAAGTAAGATAATGAAAGGTCAAGTGCTTTAGTTAGAATCAATTATTAAAATTACATCTTTCCCCGTTAATTTTTGGAATTACTTTCGTTCTAGTGAGTAGTGTACTGCCCGGTATGCAGGATTATTGGCCCAGAGATGCCATCAAATGAGTTGCTTGCTGCGGCAGCAAAATTAACTGAAGCCGAGTCTGAGTTAAGGTATGGTTTCTTCCTTCTATTGCCAACTACATAATTCACTGGATTGTGTCGTTTATCTACTTGTTCTGCTGGATTATTCTCTATAAATTTCTGTTAATATCTAATGATTGAAAGTTTTGTCCCTGGTGCACATCTCAGGGATGCTGAGTTGGATGTAGAAAATGACTTATTTATTGGTCCTCCTCCACCTGCTTTGGTTGCGGAAGCTGCATCGGCCAATGAAGCTGAGCGATTTGAAGAGGTTTCAACTTTTATATATATCTATATATATGTCTGTATGTATATAAATACACATATGCCTGGTTGATTAAATTGCTCACCTTTTTATACATGATTGTTGGCCAAATTTTTGTTGTATACTCTGTGTCTCAACCGTGGATCTCTTGTCACTTTGGCCCATCGGGCTTGCTTTTTCACTAAATAAAGTTTCTTCTGGATGTGTGAACAGACTGTTAGTGGTATCTAACTTAGGGGTATGATCTTGTCTGTATCATGTTTTGACCAAAATTACATGAAAAACAGGTTGCTGATACTGGTGATGCGTAGAAAATATAAGTTTTCCAGGCTTAAGATAGGGAACTATATGCATTCTACAAACCTTAAGGAGCTGTTTAATAAAGGCTCGTGGAGTTATCTTATCTTATTTTCCTGATTTAATGTGAATCAATATGGATAATAATGATGATATTTTCTTTGTTCTTGTTTTGGTTCATCTACGTGAGAGCCCTTTCAATTGACCACTTGGTTGTTTAATTTTAATTAGGTGTCCCGAATTATGGGAGCTGAGACTGACAGTCCCTATGACATACTTGGAGTGAACCATAATACATCTGCTGATAACATCAAGAAAAGGTACTTCTCTGGTTGCTGAATCTCAAGTTTTTTCCTCTTATACGAATAGGCTAATATTATATTTGAGGTATGAAATTGTTGTTATTTTTACGCTTATATGTATATTTTCTTACATTGTGATGCCGGCATATCTATAGGCAGTAAACAGAGAGCTCTCAGTTGGTGTAATCTAGAGGGTTGATTGAGTGTCTGGCTGTAGTTCACGACAAAATTGATTAGATGAAGCTTGAGGATAACTTAGATTTTGCTTATTTCAAAATAACTGATTGGATGAAGACATGGTTACACAAATTAGTATTCATCACATGGAGGAAGACATAATTAGATACGAGTAAAATATGAATTGTGAACATGTGCAAAAAGTATGTCTATAAATTTTTGTCATGTAATTCTCGTGGGTGGATTAACTAAATGTATATATCGAAGGTATTGGAAGCTGTCTCTTCTCGTGCACCCAGATAAATGTTCCCATCCTCAGGCTCACCAAGCATTTATCCATTTGAACAAAGCTTTTAAAGAACTGCAAGACCCAGAGAAGGTTCGTATTCTCATAGTAACTTCGTTTTTGGAGGATAATGTACTAGTTTGAAAAACTATTTTGAAATTTCTAAATTTGTCCCTCTGCATATTTTGAAGTTCCCCCCACCCACATCATTTCAGAGGATAGAATTTCTCTCACTGTTGGAGTTGCGAGAAATCTATCACTCTCTTGAGTGTTGTTTTATAGTCATACATTCATTTTCAAATGTTAATGTGACCATTCTTACTAGAATATTATCATGAACCTGCTTATTTGATGATAATTTTACACATATAAGGTTCTATCCACCAATCATACAATTTCCACCTCAAGATAATCCTTTAATGGTGTGACCTTTTCTTCACAAAATTCTATATTATTTTTTGCATCCATTTTACTGGAAGGTGTATGATTGTCTAGTCTTTCTCTTTTTGGCAGAAAAAGATCACCGATGACAAAATTAGGATGAAGGAAGAACAAGAGGCATTTAAGGTACAACAATTGTCAGGCAAAAACATTTTTCTTCTAGACTTTTGTGGACTACTTCACAATGGAATATGGTTTCCTGCAAAAATACGAAACTGTTTGTCTTGTTATCTCCTTCATGTCCGTTTAAGATGTAAATTCTGGAGCATCATTACTTTAGCGGTTTTGTTAACCCCTCATTTGATCATTTAATTAAGTGTAAAGGAATAATTAACCAATATATACGTCATGTCTGATGGCTTTTGTAGGTTGAACTGCGAGGTATGCGTGAAGCTGCCCAGTGGAGAAGATCACAAGGTTAGCCATCAAGTTCAAAGATTGAATGCGAATCCTTCTAACTTTACATGATCAGCTAATGGTACAAGATATGTTATGATTAGTCATTAGGTGAAGAAGGTGATTTCTTCTGGGAATGAAGTCATGCATCTTAGATAAGAACAGCTTTGGAAGAGGAACAGATTGGCACAGACAAGTAACTGTATTCCATCACTATTGGAAGATATTGGAATAATAACTTCAGTCCATGGTTTTTAAAACCAGACCGGACCGGCCAGTTCGACCGCGGACACCCGGAACCATTTGAAAAAGTGGTCCAGGCAGTCCGGTCCGTTCGCTGGATTCATTAGAAACCGGCTGGTTCAGCTGGTGAACCGCCGGAACGGGATCCGGTTCACTGCCATACCAATTTTTTTTTAGAACTTGTATTTTAAGTGGGGATTCGAACTCTCCCTCAGGATTAACTCTTCAACATCTTAACCAAAACAAGAAATTCACACTAAACATATTTTAGTGTTATTTTTTTATGTAGGGGAGGTTTTTTTTTTAAAAAAAAAAATTGTGTGTCAAACCGGTTGAACCGGCAGTTGAACTGGATTTAACCGGACTGGCCAGATTTCTGGGTCGAAGGCCGGTCGGTTTTGAAAACCTTCCTTCAGTCAACTGAGTTGGCTGTCTTCGTTAGGCAATGCAGTTTTGAAGCAAAACTGTTTCAAGAAAAGGGTTGGACAACTTTTGAAAGTTTAACACCAAATAAACAGAATGTAGTGAGGCTCTAAACAAATAAGTGAGCAAGTGGTATATTCGGATATGTTCAGGGGAGGAACCAGGATTTCATCTCCAGAGGGGGCAAAAAATGATTAAGTATATATGAAAAGGTACATAATCAATAGTAAGTGAAAGAATTTGAAGTAAAGCTTAGATTCGTTTGTAGTTCTCTCTCTTTCATCTAAGTTGGCTTTGTTCACACCTAAGGTCCTTTTTTTGAATTGATCTGATCCAGTTTTATGCTAATCTCGATTCACCTTACAAGTATGTTTTGCTTGGGTGATTAATTGGCACCAGTTTAGCTATTTTATAGCATAGTCACATGTATAATTACAACAAACTTCATTTCTTTGGGCTGCATTATGCAAGATTTAACCAAGTGGAAAAGTTTTTTGCTTAAAGAGAACATGAGATATACTATCATCAATTGATTGTGCACAGTAAACCTCAAGCTAAACTAATTAAGATTCGCATGAAGAAGGCATGTTCATTAGTTAATTGCTTAAAACCAATTAGATATCAACTCTTTTAACAAAGAAAAAAATAACTTCAGCTCCAGCTCCTGCAACGTTTTCCTGAAAAAAAATCATGAATAAGGCAATGGGTTGGAAGTAGAGGGTCAGTGAATTGACCACACCTTTTGCTAACTAGGAACTTGTGCAAGGTAGCATTGACCCACGTTGAGATGGTGGGGGGCAGGGAATAGTTTCACTCCTTTGGCCAATCAGGAACTTGCTCATGGGTATTTGGGGTTGAGAAAAATCTGCAAACAGCAGGGTGGACATGGCCCCCCACTCTCCCAAAGTAGTTCCGCCACGGGATATGTTTGTAACAACCTACATGGAAGAGCTGATTTGTTTTGTTGAACCCATTGGTCGTGGTAGTACGATTGTCACTGTTTCGTTGTGTTATACTTGAATCTTAACTCTAGGCTTCTGTGAGCTATCTGATTGAAACTGGAAGATGTTTCCTCTATCAGGCATATCAATGGAGGGTGATGATGAGCTTTTGGCAGAACCAGAGCAGCCACAGAAAAGGGAGGAGTGGATGACCACACTACCGCCAGAAAGAAGAGTAAGAACCTCCTGTTTACATTTCTGATGGCCTCTATTAATGGATGTGTTTCGTTTTCTTATAGATGTTCTGTTCTTTTATTCTCAGCCAGGTATGAGTATGCATTCAACAACCTCGTTCAGTAGGACTGGCACAGAAGGTCGTGGTGACACCAGTGCCTGGACTGATAGCCCCTTGGACAAAGCTCAGAAAGCAAAAATGAAGTACTATATCCTATCTAAAGATCTGACATTCATTCTTAATTGCAGTCGAGATCTGATTTATTAAGTCACTCTTTGTGTTGCAGCTACTTGGAGGCTTATAACAAGGCCAAAGAACTGGAGGCTGGGGAAAACATGAAGCCAACTACAGATGCAGATTTGGTGGACCAGTATAATAAGTCAAAGCGTTCAATACCACTGGTACAGAAGGTTCAAGAGGAGGCAAATAGTCGTCGCAAGAAGAAAAAGCTCAAGGATCCTGAAAAAGAAGAATGGATAGGCCAGCACCCATGGAAGCCCTGGGATCGTGAAAAGGACTTGGTGGCTGGGCGGCAGAAGGTCAATTTCGATTCAAACAGTATGACAGAGGGTTTGACTTCAAGATTTGCATCAGGGACCATTCAGAGGAACTTTTTATAACTTATCTGTCGTTCATGTTCGATAGTTGTGTTTATTTGAAGGTTTGCTCGAAGCTGGACAAAACATAACAGAAATCACACGCCTCAGGCAATACAAGTTGAAAGCACACTGGGTAGGTTGTTTCTTAAGCTATTGTGAAACTGTTGGTTAGTCTGGAGGGGCAGAATGGAGCCGATCCGAACCTGTGGGCAACCATTACGCCGAGTTCATACTGGCGGTGTGATGACTTCCTTAAGCTGCAGTATACTAGACAACCACATTTGCTAATTTGGCATGAGAAATGATCAGATGTCGAAAGTTGCAGGATTAATGGCTTGTATGCGTAGGCCTCCTTTGTGAAGGCTGAGCTTTAAGGAGCTTCTTAATTCTCTTGTCTTATCTAAGATTATTTCCATCAGCGCACAAAACTGTTTGACTTTGCCCTTTTGTCCTAAAAATGATGCCACAGATTAATCCTATTGTAAAAGTCAAACAATTTATGGCTAGTTAACGTCACTGTGGCATCTACAAAGATGAGTGGGGATCCACGGTAACATCAGTGGTGCGGACACAGGGGTTTACACGCATCAGAATAAGACCGTGTCCATTAGTTTAGTTTATTTAATGTTATAATCTGTTTATATATTTAGATAATTTTATTTTTAATGACTTAAACTAGAAATCCTACTCTGATTAGGAAGCATAATTTTTCGTATCCAATTTTGGTAGGCACGAAGTTGTTTGACAATTTCTTGATTTAAGATTTCTGTAAGTCTATTTAAAGGCAACTACTTTAATGAATAAAAGTAGTTCAGTTTTTATGCAAAAAAAAAATTCGTGCCAAAACCTTCGGTGCATTTAAAATTGGAAAACTCTATTTTGATAAGATCGTGAGCATATATAGTTTATAAAAAATCATCGTGTCTGATATGGATGTTCGATTTATGAGTTATTTTTGAAAAACCCTTTGGCAGATAGTAGGCTAAAATTTCGTTGCCTATCACCTCAAATTGATGGTCAAATAGAAGTCTTGGCAACTTTTTACGTTGTTGGTGGGAGAAAGTAATAGAAACTGGGATTTAATTCTTCTTTTCGCTTAATTTGCATATAATAGTTCAGTCAATAAGTCTATCAACATGAATCCATTTGAAGTTGTTCATGGTTAAAAACCTAAGAGACGTGTAATCATTTTCTCAGATCTCCTCATGTTTGCATTTCTAAGTTTACTGATGCATTTATACGGCATGTTCATGATTTGCATAAAGAGATTCGTAATAAAATTAAAGCAAATAATAAACGCTAATTCAAGTTGATTTTCATAGGCGCTATAAAGAGTTTAATATGGGTGATTATGTTATGATTCGGATTCGACCCGAGCAGTTTCCTTCTGGTGCCATTAGGAAGTTGCAATCCCGTAGTGTTAGACCATTTAAAGTGTTAAAACGGATTGCTTCTAATGCCTATGCTATTGATATTCCTTCTGATTTTGACATCTCCACCATTTTTAACATTGAGGATTTGGTTGCTTACCATGGTCCTGTTGTCATACCTGATGACCCATTTGATGATTTGTCCCATGATCCGAACCCCTCACCTATCCCTGATCCTATACCAGTGTCTTAACCACTTGCACTGAAAGAATAAGTTGATGCTCTCTTAGATGAACAAGTAGTTTCCACGGAGGAGTGCAACGATATCTTGTTCGTTGGAGGGGATACCCCGAGCCTAATTGCACATGGATTACACGTGAAGAGTTACATACGCTTAATCCTCATGCCTTGGAGTTATATGAAAGTTTTCCTGAACTTAACTCGACGAGGTCAAGTTCTTCCCACCTGGGGCGAATTGGTGCGAGCACAAGGCCTATATAGGTCACGCCCCCTGGAAGAGGACCCGTGCCCAATAGTTTAGTATATTTGATGTTACAATCTATTTAGATATTTAGAGAATTCTATTTTTAGTATATGACTTAAACTATAAATCCTACTATGATTAGGAAGCACAATTTTCCCGTATCCAATTTGGGTAGGCATGAGTTTGTTTGATAGTTTTTTGATTTAGGACTTTTGTAAGCCTATTTAAAAACTACTACTTCAATTAATAAAAACAGTTTAATTTTATGCAAAAAAAATTCGTCTTGATACCTCTGATGCAGAGTTTCACATCGGTGTTGATTCCGACGCCGATGCCGACTCCAGAAGCCATTGGTGTCAAGGCCAGTGGTGGTTTTTGGTGCTGACTCCAAGAGCCCGCCTTTGCTTCCATCTCATACCCCGACACCCTAATCTTCATCAATCAACCATCTGACCATCACATCAGTGCTGATTCTACCATAAGAGCCGTCGAGAACTTTATCCAGAGTTTCAAAGCTTCCGCCTTTTTTTCAAAAGCCCGCCTCTGTTCCACTCGTCCCTGTCGCCATCTTCTCGGCTGAATGGCTTTTAGACTGTCGTCACCATCGTGACATTGTCGGATGAGCCAGTCGCCCATCTCTCTAGTCTTCTCTCTCGACAGTCGCCCTGTTTAGCCGAACAACCAATCGAGCCACCATCGCGCACCTACCCTAGCCGCCATCGTGCACCCGTCATCATTATTTTTTGCGCTAAACCTCTACCAGATCGATTCTAAGTCTCTTTCTTCCTCTACTTGCATGCTCCTGCCGCTCTTTTTCTTCCTCTCGCTTGAGCAATGATCGTGACTAAAGGGGACTCATTCAGAACTCATTTTGGACAAACCAGATAAGTTACCTCCTTGTTCCCTTGTGGCCTATTTGTTTGTCTAGATAGCATCTATGATCTGAATTGCATGTGTATTTATATCTATAAATGGAAGTCTCATATTCTTAGCCTAAAACTATTTCTTAACTATTACTGTCATTCAATATTTTAATTTGGACATAAATTACTCTTAATTATTTATATTAGTTTTTTTATCTTGCCTACTTAAAATTATTAAAATTTTCTTATCTGCTTATATTTTATTGGATCTCCAATTGATTGTTCTGCATCAATAATAAGCCCCGTGAATATTGTGTGATTGTTTGCTAAACGAGGTTTAGCATAGTTTCTCGTCTGATAACAAGCTAGAAAAGGAAGAAATCGTACTGATTTTATGATGGGCGCTTGTTACATTGCTTACATGTCAAATAACTACATATGCATTGGAACCAAAAAAAACCTTGCAAATACAAACGCTAAGCTTTGAGCAAACCTGTCACTGGAGACTCAGGCAGCTTCTCCACAAAAGCCGCACAAATCATTTCGATCCTAAATTGTTGTTCTTTGTGGAATCAAATGTGTCTGATATCGTCCAAACTATCACTTGTTTTCCTTTTTTTTCATTTGTTACAGCTTTCACTTCTTTTTCAATTAACTCTAGGCGATCGATTGGATCTGAGAAGCAACTTTCTATATATTTTAGTGGGAAGACTGATTTTTTTTGCTTAAGGGATGTATATACATCTTGACACGTGAGACAAAGAAAACAAACATCAAAAGGGTGATATAACTCAGTAAATTGAGGAAACATTCATTTATACATATATGCATCAGCTTTCCCTTCCCTTCTGACAAAGAAAACAAATTTTTATACAGCCATTCAAATTGTGGGAGTAGAAAGGCCACCACTATTATAACTAACCATAAAAATACATGACACAGGTCACAAACCATGCAATTCCAAGAGGAGATCAGCAATCACAATAAGCAAAAATTTCTTATTACCTTGTGTGGCATTCCGTTCAAAAAAGGAAGGGCTGTGGTGTTAGCAGTTAAAAAGGGTAGTGGTCATTAGCTCAATCTACTTTTTCTACAGTTGAGTCAGGTTTGTGCGTGTCTTAGTTGTAAAAGATGTGATCTCAAGCTAGCCTCCTCTACCTGTCCACACAAGTTTTTGTCAGTAACATATTGTCAAATAACATTTGAAATCAGAATGGCACTAGGGGAAAGTTATCTATTCCCCTTTCTCTTGAGTAAGGTTCGTATTGTATTTTTGAATTTCACTAAGAAGACAGAAGAGAGGTAGATTATTATTCCATCTTTGCTGCCAAGATGAAAGATAAAGATGGAATCTACAAGTTTTGTGTAGTGCATAGTGTATCGCCTCTCTAATACCTGCAGTGCAGCAACTGATGACAAGGTGTCTTTGCATCTAGCTAGAAGACCCCGTTCTTGCTCAGCAATTTTTGCTACCTGCGCTGCTAAAGAATTTGTACCCTCCACCTGCAAATTGAACCGCCAACAATAACTGAGATAAGTAATGTCTACACTCTAATAACTAAATCATAATCATATCATAATCAAGTAGCGCCTTTTCCCAACTATTTGGGATCGGCGACATGGATCTTACTCCTCCATTCAGCCCTGTTTTGGGCTACCTCTTTTGTAAGAGAGTGAAGTCAAATCTTTTTTTATTAACTCCATCCAAGTTCTCTTAGGTCTCCCTCTCCCTCTTTTGGCATCCAAGTTCTCTTAGGTCTTTTTTATTGACTATTTGGAGTCTAATAACTAAATGTCATAAAAAAATACTTGTCAAATGTGCCTGATCTTTCAATATAACGGGAAGGACTAGTCCATAGCCAACATATGAACAATGTTGACAGAACTGACTAAAGAGGGAGATTCTTAAAATCTCCAAGGCTGTTAGGGTTTTAAAACTTTAGTGAACCCGAGAACACTTTCTATTTCACCCAAGGAAACTAAACACTAAGATAAACTCAAGAAGAAAGTTCACTTTACAAGTCAGTTATGTGATTGAAAATGGATCAAAGTTAATTATCTTTTTCATCTATAAATAAATATTCTATTTTCTAGATAGATATCAATTTTAAAAGCCATCATTCATTATCTATTAAACACCACTATGTCCAAGAAAAAGGTGCATGCAGATCTAGATATTCAATTTTTCTTTGAAATCGTATTAGCAATCTCAGGGATACTTGAATTATAATGCCATTGTCTCTTGGACACAGACTAATTATTGAATCACCTCGAAAAATTACATTCATAATGAAGTGCTTTATTTGTAAAGCTATAAAATTATGCTACCTAATGGCCAACGCAGCAAGTGGTAAGCTGGTTTGACCTCTTATAGGGTTGAATCCTGATTTGTAGCTGTGTGTGTGGGTGGGCTAGAGTGTGTGCATTGTACCAATTATAAAAAAAAGATTATACCACCTAATTTAGGTTTAAAAGTTACAAATGGGTATACGGGAAAAAATATTGATAAGAGAAAGTGTAGCTTTATGCTCCTAAAAAGTCTCAATATGTCACAAACCTAAGACTGCATATTCTTAAATATTGTAAATTAAATGGCAAGGATAACTAGACTGTGTCCAACAAAGAGTCTTAAATGTATAAACGAAGCCCACCTTAGACAGTAGAGAGCTTGTGCATGATCCCATTGCCTGCATCACATCCACAGCTGAGCTTATAGCATCTTTTACTTTTTGAATATCAGCCTGTCAAAGTGTTTTTTGCATTTACAAGATAATCAGATCCGTTGAGAAACCTTGCAATGTTGATCCTTTTATTTATGAAAGTAACTTTCATTATACAAATTTGAAGTACAGATTTACCTGTGCGCCCTCAGTGACAGGGAGACGGAGTGTGCTGGCTCTTAGGTCTTGAATAACTCCTATCAAAGAGCTTGAATTATCTGATTCTATGATAGCCCAGTCCTCCAAATAGGGCATCTGCAATAAATTACAGAATAATGTCAGGCAAACACTTGAGATCTACACAGCACCCAGAAGATGCTGTTTGGATGCAACTCTAATGAACAAAAAGGAAAGCCAGTTTTCTTTAAATGGCTTTCTTTAAATGAAAGTGTTGGGAATATTTTTTTGGGAAAGCAAAAGGACACCAGATAGAGGCCATGGTCCATAAATCTCCTTGTGAGGAGATTGATTTGGAAAGCAAAAATAACATTGAAACGGGCTGAAGCTGTTTTGTGATGTGGAAAGCAGCATCTGAAAGCGTTTCCATGGATCTAAGGCAGAAAACTGGCATCCAAACAGGATTAAGGCGGAAAGCACCTTAAAGCACCTTTCCTTGATTGTTAACCGTCATCCAAACAGCAACAAAATAATAATTGTGCTGAATGATTAAAAAATTTGTCCTAGAAAGTGGAAAAGAAAGATAGTGCTAGATACAAGAAACAAACATGAGGAGATGCCATTCTTCTCCTTTCATCACGACCAGCATTTATAGTTGCAACAGCACACTAGCAAAGCACCACAAGGAAGATCTATTGTATGTTCTAAACATAACAAACCAGCAAATGGACTGACATCTATCTGTTCTCTTTTCTATCTTTAATGGCATATCAGCTTATACAAGGTGTAAATTAATACCTTATACCAAAGAACAACATAGATTGTGAATTTCCACCAGGCTAACATTCCAGTGATGCAAAAACTCGTTACAGTTTATTATCACAAGCTTGCAGATTCAAATAGAAAGTTTTGATCAGCTTTGTACAGCTGTGCTCTAGTTAGAGCCTTGGTAGTTAGGACGCAAGGTGTATTTTTTATTTGGGGGCACATATAAAAAGAAGGTAAATTGAAGTAAGAAATAAGAGTACAGATTACGGAAGGAAGATCACTGAAGTAATGAAAGTAGAATTGCTAGGTGAATTTGAGCCAGGGCAAGAAATGATTGATTGGGGGAAAGGAGAAAGAAACAAACATGACACGACTCTAAAGTGCAATAACCACTACAAAGTGGCTAGGTCTTGCACCACGGTAGCCCACTTGTCACCAGCTACACTTCTTTATGGAAGACATAAAGCTCTTATATTCCTATCTTGGCCCACCCTTCTTGAAAAAATCATGACAAAAATAACACCCAATAGTCCTTTGCAATTAATCTAGTAAACTTGGACTCTTTTTATATAAAAATAGCTTATGTAAAGGCTAATGGTTGCTTCCTGGCTAAAAATTAAGGAAACATGAAAATAACCTCATGGTAAGATTCTCCAAAGGCATCAATTGAAGATTTACTTTTCATGGTAATTAGTATTTCATTGTCTAACATGGTTATTACTATTTCATTGTCTATATGAAACAATTTGAGTTAATGCATAGATATGACCTTTACACAGGAATCAGAAGAGAAACAGCCAGCTGCAAAACTTCGCACTAGGGCCAAAAAACAGTCCTATTATTCTTAACATCAATATTTTGGTTCCCCATGCAGAAAGCTAAACCTCTGAAATAGGCCAAATGTTATTGCCCACCTAGGAAGCACGGATACAAATACGGTGACACGATACGGAAACGGGGACACAGCATTTTTCCAAAAAGTAGGATACGACACGGCTAATAATTTTATAAATTTTAAATATATTTTTGGTATTGTAGCACTACATTTTTTCCTTTAAACCTTGTAAAAATTACAACAACAAACTTGTGATTGAAAAATTATTGTTTGTTCATAGTTTCTAGCTGGCAAGAATGCCACACAAAAAAATAATTATGCATTTGGCTGGATTCAAACCCGGGTCTTTTGCTTGAAAAACCAATTGCTCTTACCGTTAGACCACAAGCACCATTCTAGTTACTTAACCGCAAAATAAAATATATACTTTATGTTGGATACGGCAGGACACGCATGCAGCCATGTTGCTGCCGTATCTGTGTCTGATATGTATCGGACAGCGCTTTTGCCGTATCCGTGCTTCCTAGTTGCTGACCCGAGGGGTCAGGCCCACCTTTGGGTCCGCTAATATTAGGATTGGCTTAAGTTGATAATAAGGGTAGTTTACTCAGAAGTTAAGTTAATACGCCATAGGGATTTGTTATTAAGCTCATTAACTCCTTCATTTAAATGTCAGAGCCTAGCCCTAGTTTCATTAGTCAGTCAATGAGAATATCAGAGTTATTCAATTATAAAATAGAGAGTTATCTCCCTGAAATCCCTTTTCCTTCTCCTTTTCTGTAGACTTGTGTTTGCCCTCTTCTCTAATTCCCCTCCCCCCCTTTCAACACAACATTCATTCCCTTCAATCATCATCGTAAGATTACGGACATTATCACCAAATTCTTCCATATCGACTAAAAGAAGATAGTTTGTTTAATTGGCAAGATATATGCATGCATCAGTCTTTACACTCCAAACACTGACGCTGAAACACCGATCCTAGAAAACACTGATGCTCAGAATTACCAATTAAAACATTGATGAAGAATGCATATGCAGGACCAACCAATAAAACTACAGCACAGGCACATGAACTAAATGTTACCTGCCCCCTGAGAAATGAGGTCATCTTCAAGTCCAATCTCTGCGACTGCAACTGGATTCTTCTTATTGCAACCAAATTGCGCAGTTCTGATGTAGCTAGCCACGTACTGTACAAATGCCTCTGATGAAACCAAAAAGAGAACCTTTTAAACTAGCAAACAAAACAACAACTACAATTGCACTAGTGCCTACTAAAAAATTGAAAGTCAATAATCACTGCTATTCAAAGTCCAAAAATTGTTCCTCAATCCAATGGAAATTTCATGTAAACAAAATTGATTTTTTACTTTGGAGTGATGAGAGCATGTAAGTACCTCTGATGTCTGCCTTTGGATTGACAATGCAGCATTTACTCTTGCATTTGCAAATCGCCACTGCAAGTGACGGTTGTGCAAGAGCCTCAGGGCATGGGCTTGCTCCACCCGAGCCTCCCCCATCTTCCCTCTCCGAACCTCTGTCGCAAAACTGAGCAATGAAGGAGCATTGCCACCTGCTGCGGCCACCGCCTGCGGCCGAGCACGCGACGGGCTCTGCATTCCCCTTAGCGACGATGTGGAGAGCCTGCTTGGTGAGGCAGGCCGCGACACTGTCCGGAGTGGCGACGACTGCCCCCGGGGGCTATCCGGAAATGACTTTTTGGCCGCCCCTCCCGGCGTCTTTGGCGACGGCAAGGAGTCATGTAGCCGGCGGAGCCGGCTGTTTGTCTCCTGCCAGAACCTCGCCGGGACCACCAAGCCCCGCTGTGCTGACCTTCCACCAATGCCGGTCCTTCCGCCACCTGTGGCCGACTCGGAGATCCCGGAGTTGCTGCCCGAGGAGACGCTGTCCGTATCGGATGTGGAAACGTCAGCGCCGGAATCCAGCGACGCCCGGATCGGAGTCACAGGCCCACCAAACGCCAAAGCCGCCATCTTCTCCGCGGCAGAGTGATCCAGGCTCCTCGTGAGCAAGCTCGAGTTCCGGATCCTCGCCGGCCACCGGTGGTGCTGCTCCAACAGAAATCTCGAGCTTTCCGTCTGCCGAGGCGACTGCACGTCTCCCGCCTTCCCCCGCATCGGCGAGGCTCTCCGTCGTTCCGCCGCGGCAGGCGAGGGGCTCGGCGCAGGCTTCTTTACCGGGAGAGAGAAGGACTCCCCCTGGAATGACACGGACAGGCTCCGGGTAGTGGTGGCGGTGGAGGCCCACAGCGCCTTGGCCGCAGACGAATCAGCCGAGAGACCGGAGACAGAATGCCGGCGTCGCTCGGCCGACTGAGCACGCTTGTGGGCCGGCAGATCCGGCGACGCCCGGGCCACCAACGGCGAGGGACATCTCCTGGTAGCCGTCGCCGAGGACGCCGACGACGAGGAAGAAGATGAAGAAGCAGGGGAAGAAACCGAAGACAAGTACCGAGACATGACTTCCCGGGCCCGAGGCCGTCTGGGCGGAGGCCCACCACCGCCATTGTCCTTCTCAGATGGAAGAAGCGGGAGGCGGCGGGACTGGTCCGGGCGGGCGGTGTTCTTGGAGGAGGTGGTGGCAGTGCCGGAAATCGCCGCCAGGCCCGCCACCATTGCCAGTTATGAAGAAAAAGGTCGGAGCTTTATCAACAATGTCGAAATGGGTCTTCGTGCTTAGGCCTCCGCCACCGCTCCCGGCCGGGACTCATGGCCGCTTCGCCGGAAAATGCCGCCGGAACCCTCCTGGCAAGGACCCAATTACAGCATCAGTAGTAGTACATCACTGGCTTGCTCAGTGGAAGTAGCCATCTTGGGAGGTGGTGGAATTTTGGGTATTGAATAGGGGCATTATGGGAAATATTTTTGAGAGAGAGGATTTAGAGAGAGAAAGAGGAGGAGGTTAAGGAAAGAAGGGGTTTTGGTAGCATAAATGTCATAATCAATGGAGGGGGTCATGGGAATTTTGTTTCTATTAATATTGTAATGATAAATACACTTGTTAATTAAGTTAGGATTAGTTCTTAAAAGTTGGTGGTGGTTTAAGCTAAAAAGGGGAGGATTCTTTAATTGCAAATCAAGGGCCTTTCAGTTGGTTAATCATATTTTTTAAAGTAAGCTACACCTCATGCCATTTTTTCTAAGGAGCTTTTAAATACTACTCCTACTTATTATTATGTACCTTGCAAAATTATTACTCCCTCACATTAATAGTCCTATTTGATTTTTAAGTGAATATTAGGCCATTTGAAAGACCAAATAGGACTATTAATATAAGATGAAGGGACCTCCGTTAGCTTTTTTGTTGGAATGATGCATCATTTTAACTTTTTTTTTAAACCCTTACTCCCCCCTCTTGGTCTTGGCTAAAAATCGCCAAACCGAGTCTTTCCTCCACATTCTCTCTCTCTCTTCTTCAGCTCCGTTGTCTTGCCCTTCATCCATCTCCTTCAACACCAACTTGCCTTAGTTGAAAACTAACAAAATGTAAGGCGTCAGTTGAAACAAACGTATTTTCTTATTACAAGTGGAAGGCGTTGTTTCCAGTGACACCCGTCGGGTCAGGATAAAAAAAAAGACCGCGCGAGGCTAGCGTCAGGCTAGCACTTACGTGGCATGTCAGATAACCATATTGAAAAATAAATTTCCATCTTTCCTCATTGATTATTATTTACTTTCATATATATTATTTAGTAAATTTTCCTTCATAATAAGAGGAGTATTAAATAAATTTTGGATCATATCTTTTACCATGCTCCAAAAAGGTCACTATAATGTTACAAAGATCATTTGTACCAAAAAATAAATAATTGTGTTATAAATAATAGCTTGATTATGTCATATATTTGACTTAGGGCGTGAAAAATCAGTTTCATCCACTCCCAAAAAATCCACCTGGTTAGTGGATTATCTAAAAAATTCACTAACCAGCTGGATTTTTTTCAGCTTGATGGTGCTGATTTTTCACGCCCCAAATGGCCCCTTAAATTAGTTTAAGGGGCTGTTTTAGCCGCGAAAAATCAGCTCCATCCACGTAGATTATTTTGAAAAAATCCACATAAAGAGTGGATAAATTGGGTAATCCACTAACCCACTAACCAGCTGAAACACCTCAAGTTAATGGATTATCCACTTTATCCACTCTTTAGGTTGATTTTTCCAAAATAATCCATGTGGATGGAGCTGATTTTTCACGCCCCAAAAGCCAAATCCACTCGCAAGAATCAATGAGTAGGATCACAATTTGTTATTTTTCCTCTATTTTTATATTTACTCTTTATGACTTGATCTAAGTACTCTTTGTATGCTAGTTAAATAGCTTTGTGTAGTCTAATGTAAGTTTTAGTTAAATAAAATGCTATTTTTATGCATTCTCATTTCTCACCCACACTTGTAAACAAATAAACAAGTAAAATTACTTAAGTGATTAGCAGTCTTTTGCAAGCAAAACCAATTGTTGGGCCACTCCTTTGCCTTCCACAAAGTAGAATAAATTGAGTCATCGCAGCCATAGTCAAAAAATCAATCTTCGGGAGTAAGCAGAGTAGAGAAAAAGCAACCATTTTTGGGTATTTGGAGTTTTGGAGGACAAGTTGTCATGTGTACAAGGTTTTGACGTGCACTAATTATTAGGCTTTAGTTTGCTTATCTTTTAATTAAAAACAACCAGCTAATTGAATTTATCCAATGGTTGCTATAGCTGATCTAGTAACACACATCATTAGACTCATTACTGGTTTGTGACGAAACAAGAGGTCAAGTATTAGGCCCCATGATTGGATGGGCTTGGTCTTTTTCATTGGTGGCCCACAAGGCAGAAAGTGATGCAGGGAGGGCCTAGTAAATCCCATGAGCTGGGGCCCAGTGAGTGTGGTGGCCCACAATGCGCGTGCTAGCAACTTTTGTAGTTCTGACGCATTTGAGAGCACCTTTAGCATTCCGCAAAGTTCTTTCCTAGCTTTCTATCCATTGGCTTGTAGCCTGAAGGATAAAAGAGAGCCAATTCATGGTGGGCGAGCCCATGTAGAGTTGTCATCTTCTTTTCTTTTGATCTGAACTAATGGTGAGGTTTTTTTTTATTGCTACGTCATGAAAGCTTGCACAAGTGTCAATTTTCCTAGAAAGTGAAAGGCCTCATGTAGGCAATGTTTATAGAGCCTACATAAGTGGCAATTTATCCGAAGTGTTCATAATAAGCCTATAGATTGGAAGTGCCAATTGATCCAAAGTGATCCTAATAGACTGAATAATAATGAGTAATGACATGACTTGATTAATACTTACAAGCATAATTTCATTGCTCAACTTGATAATAACCGACCATTTAAGGAATGCATATTATATAGGAGAAATTATTCAGTACTCCAGGCCGACCACGTGGGATTTACTCCTACTTCGTTGAAGTTGTCGATCTCCAGGATCGACGACAGATTGGGAGGAACTGTGTGCTCCAGCTACAAACCACTTTTTGCTAAAGATCACAACTCCTCTGTGTGTGTTGTCGATGAGATCAACGGCTCCAGCAAAGAGGGAATGAAGGTGATGTGATCTGCCACGAGTATATTGAATAATTTCTCCTTCTATAAACATTGCACTTCTTTGCCTTTTCATAATTTTCTAACATTTCATCTTCCACTTCCTTTCTCATCTGTACATTAGAGTGTGATCAACATATGTTGAGCAAGTTGAAGGTAGTTTTGATACAAACAAAATATCAATTTAATTCTCTCAAATAATTCCAGTTCATATGACCTTTGCTTGGAGAACTAATAAAACATGTAAGAGTATATAAAGACCAGCAACCTCAAATATATGTTAAACCTCCTACACCAAGGAAGTGACCTTGACAATTCAATGGTCATGAACAGTTCAACGGCCAATGTAATTTTCGTTTAATCAGGTTCTTCTGTCATGTGTTTACTATGAGCATAAGCACAGCTTTGAATTTATAAAAGCACAATTGAGTTGTGAGTTCCAAAATAAGTAGACAGAAAAATCACACAACTCAATACTAATATTGCAAAAGAAATACAACTTGCATTTTCTGAAGTCTTAACTTCCAACATAGAAATAAATTGATCATGAAAAGCTCAGAGAGAGAGAGAGAGAGAGATGTTGGGTACCAGGCAATAGGCAAATTATAGGTGGACTGAGGTGGGAGGACTGCCCGAGTTCTTGCTTCTTCTTGAGATGATTCAAGAAAGTGGTGCAAGTAATTGCTTCTAGTTGTAGCTTCATATGGCAATGCAGAGCTCACAGAGCCCCTGCCAAGCACATGTTTGTAAAAATAAGCTAATGAAACTACTAGAAATTAAACAAATTGGCAAACACTTGTTTGTAATATTTTGCACTCAAAGCTTTGTATTCTATGAGGTCCCGTCCTCTCTCTTTCTATCTGTCTTCCTTGCTTTCATCGGGGTTTTGCTCTTTCTTTTTTTGCAATATCTCCGCCTTTTGCTAAATGGGGCCCCCAACTTCTTTCACCAGCACTCATTAATTCCCTTCTTTGGGAGTAACCCTACTCACAAGGAACCTGACAGAGACCTCGAACCATTGGGGTCCACTACTCCACTTCTCCACTACTCCACTTCCACCATTCTCATCCTCTTTTCCATGCTTGAACTGTCTTGTTGGTTGCCATCTTATTCAACTGCCACTGCCAGATGTATCCTTCCACTATATCGTTTATTTTGTATTTCAGCCATATCAATGAACTAGGATTGTGGTTGAAGTTAACGTAGATTTACATATCCTTACGAACACACCAAAGTTTCTATTATAAGCAGAGAAATACAAACATGCAGAACTTGAGAGTAATATATTAACGTGTAGTTCCTCTAGTCTTTTAGTGAAAGAAAAAACTCCTCTATACTCTTCCAAACGCAGTAGAAAATACAGAGATTCCCAAGCATTTTAGGTGACACAGTTAAGTATTACTTCAAACTCAATTGCCCTAGTATGGCTCTTTTCATAGGTCATATACCTGTCTTATTATTGCAGCAAGAATTTGATGAAAGTTGTATTGGAACTTAAAGGTTGTTGTTAGTTGTTACTCCATCATGATGTCTAATCACAAGGCCACTTGGTTTTGATTAATGAGGGGGCTAGTTACTGATGTGTGTGGGGGTTAAGTGAAATACATCCTTTAATACTTTGAGCAGTCAAGTTCCTCGACAAGTTGATCTATAACTGCAGTTAATTATTTGAATATTTATTAACTATAAAAATATTACTGGAAGCCACGATGCCATAAAATTGATAAGCTTAGTGCAATATGATTCAGGTTGCTCATTATGCTTAAAATTGGTCTGATGTATTTCAACTTTGTGATATGATCAAAGGTACTCACTGTAATTTAAACATATTGAATCAGAAACTGTTAGTCACTCTTCTTATTAAATAAATCCTTAATAATTATCCAAAGTATATAGCCCCGTATAATAGCTAAAATGGTAAGTCAACAGAAGTCAAGTGTAAATAATCACAACAAAATATTCAAGTGCAGCTCCGAACTACCCACGCGTGCTGCGGAATGATACCTGGGCGGAAAGAAGGTCCCTCTCAAGTCTTAACATCTCATGCCAATTGCTCTCCTTTCATGTATTTATTAATTCAGCTAATTTAAAATAGTATAAAGTATAATTTGATTAGCTTCTAATAGAACCTCCGGAGGTTGAAATGGCCACTTGGGCCAGTAACATCCTTCTTAAATAATAGGGAAAGTAGTTGGTTAGATTAGAGCTAATTCGTACCTGAAAGGAGGAAAGCAGTTCTTTAAAGGAACCATTCTGTTAAGCCATAGTTAGATTGGCAAATCATGATAGTTAGGAGGCAGTTAAGAGGCACTTGACTTGAGGTTCACTCTTTGGTTATCATTACTAGTGCTTTCATCATAAAATCAATTGATGAAAAGAGATTTTTTACAATTAAGGGTCATCAACTAGGCATACGTTAAGGGCTGGAAAGTTGAACAATTGTTTGTTGTCTTGGTCTCACTAACCCCTTTACTTGCTTGTCCTTCCTCCTTCACAACAGCGTGGATTGAATTGTTATGCTTTCCCTTAACTCAAAGTGAAATAAAGAGATTAAAGGGTACTAAGTTGTATGCCAGAAAGAAATTGAGAAATAGACTAATTTAGTAAAAGGAAGTAAGGAACCCCATTATTTGTCTGTCCTTCCTTCTTCAGAGCAGTGTGGAGTGAGTTGTTATACTTTCCCTCAAGCCAAAGTGAGAGGATTGACAAAGCAAGGGTACTATCCCATGAGTATTGCGTTAAAGAACGAGCATTATAAATTGTGATGAAATCAGCGCGAGGCAAAAGAAAACTTGTGTTTTGACGATGATGAAAGGTGTAGATAGAAGAGCAGGTTGGTGCTGATAATATTTTTACTAGAGATGGTTGGTACCACTGGAGTGGAGATCCTCGTGGTTTATAATTGGAAAGATTTTAACAGTAAACTAAAAATTACTGTAAGCACGTGTAGATGTGCAATTCAAAAGGGAAATAAGGCAAGGGGATGGAACTTTGAAATTAACCAAACCAATTCCATACCCTCTAGGCAGGCATTTCTTCCATGGTTTGGCTTTCACTATTCACCAAGATATTGTTCACAATAAAATATGGCAACCAAAAGAAATAGATAATGACCATGCCTTAGGAAGCAAATGCTTTAAATATTACTCCTATATGGTTTGGCTTTCTTTTTTGAAAAAAAAATTATTCCCTCTCCATTGGCCTGCCACATGAGTTATATC
The DNA here is from genome assembly GCA_039654745.1 of Houttuynia cordata. Classification (NCBI taxonomy): domain Eukaryota; kingdom Viridiplantae; phylum Streptophyta; class Magnoliopsida; order Piperales; family Saururaceae; genus Houttuynia; species Houttuynia cordata. Next base: position 772,206 of record CM077509.1, read on the forward strand.
CCGACAGACAATTCTCTAAGAGGCTAGTTGCCCTGCACCTTCTAATTGAGTCCTAACGCACCCCCGTTTTTTAAAAAATTAACAAAAGCAATTGTAGATCCGGGCTTTGTTATCTTCAATGCCTTGTAATTCACCAGACAATGGACTTTTAAAAACTAATATTGGTAAAACAAGGATGAATTTGCTAACTAGGGACTCTTACTCGGCAAAGTCTATTTTTAAAAAAAAATTAGTATTTTATATTGAGTATTGAGATAACATGATATCTTTGTATTAAAAAATATATTTAGAATTTGTTTTTAATAATAAGGGGTGTTCGAGTCCTTAGTTATAGTTTGTTAATTAATTCCTTTGTCTAAAAAAGATAGATACATTTCCATTTTTTTATGTGTGCGATAAGTTAGCTGCAGTTAGGCTTATTTCTCAGCCAACCGAAGCTTTTCTCCACTTGGAGGTTGGCTTAAAAAATTGACTTTTCCACATTGTATCTACCTTTTTCCGATGAAGGGAATAATATTTTGTAACTATAATAGTGGCTAGGATGAAGAATGATGGAAAGGGTTTGGCACAAAGGAGAGAGATATTGGTCAAGCATGATGTTTTTCTGCCAGAATCTCTCTTAATCCCTGGTTTTACCCAAAGTCCCCCATTTTTATCTTACTCTCCACTGTCAAAGTTTCTTCATACTCCCTCTGGTCACGTTTAATAGATAGAGTTTTCTTTAAATGAACTAATTTTTTAGTATATCGAGTTCTTTACACATGACCTGGCACCAACTACGGCTTTCTCATATTACCTGGAATCATTTACTTTCTTCTATATGACCCAAAAAGTACCAAAATGCCCTTAAGTTTAGGTATAAGCACCCACACTCTCCGTTTTTCTATATTACCCAGAATCTGAGCGGGTACCCGGAGAAGCTCGCGTTAGTCGGAGAATAAGGCGTTCCGTCCGGCATCTCCGCCTGTATCATCGCCGGCACCGGCGCCGTCGAACTCCGGAAAGGTCATTTTCGTGGCAAAAAGCGGGAAATACCGGGTATTGGAAAACAACTTCAACGGAGGCATCGTACATCAAAAAAACCCGTAGGTGAAGTTCAAATACGACGATTTTTATCATGAAAGTTTGTTCCAGAGAAGAAAGTTGAAAACTTGGCAAGTTTTCAACTATTGTTACAGTCGTGTCTTCGACAACACGACTGTAACAATAATCGTGTTTTATGAAACATGACTCATAGACGTTGCTTTTCACTCATATACGGTTTTTAATATATCGTGTATGACAGTTTTTTAACTTATTTTGGTATTTTAATGGCAGGTACGGATGGAGAAGATAGTTGTTTGCTTACACTAGATGGAGTTTTTACAAATTCTGATAAGTACGTGGGCGGGAAACGGAAACTCCTGCCTATAGATACACGAGTAAAGTACCTGGAACTGTTGCAGCAAGTGGAAGAAAGATTACCACTGAAGTCTACATCTGGTACATTAACTTTGTCATATCATGTTGAGTTTAAATCCCCTTGAAGACGATAAAGACCTGGAGTCAATATTTATCGTTCACAAGAGCAAGCAAGGCACAAATGGACTACTCTGCCTGTACGTGGAGTGGACTTCTACGGGCAATAACATGAAGACTTCGACTCTCAATAAGGAAATGAATGCCAATGCAAATAAGGAGGAGGATAGGCTACCAGAGGCAGAAGTGAGGCCGGCTATAAGACACCGCCGGAGAGGCCGTCCAGCCTTGGCAATAAGACACCCGCATCAGCAGTCGAAGGAGGAAGAGATGAAGAATATTCATTTCAAGCTGCGAGGTAAGACTTCTAAGGCGTGGATACAGGCAAGTACACGACTAGAAATGTGGTTGTGTCGTATGCAACATGATTATATACCTGTCATGTTTCATAATATACGACTATATACCTAGTCGTGTTTCATAATATACGACTATAAATGAAGTCGTGTTGCATAACACACGACTTGACTACTTCCAGTCGTGTTCTCAAGTCCATTCATACAAATTTTTTGACGCAGATTGGGAGATGGGGAAGAAGGTGAAGATGAAGATGAAGGCCAAGCTGAAGATTCCAGTCCAGATGAAGAAGAATTCTTCGATGAAGAGGAATTACCGTGGTCTACAGAGGAGTGAGATGAGCCTATAACACTACCAAATTTTCTCCAGGCAGATCCCACGGGAAGAGACCACTCTGTGCCCGATATAGAACTCCAACATGCAGCAATAGCATCGACTTCTAGAGTTCCCATGGCAGGAGACATATCTAAAGGGAAATCTGTCTCGTCGGAGCCGCAAGATTTAGAGGACAATGGTGACGGTGGTTGGGATTGGGGTACCTATTCTCCATGGGCTGGTCCTTCAACAAATTATGAGGAGGAGATGATGTTGACCGGCAGTTTGTAAGCGGACGACTATGAGGCACAACTTGCCTTTGAGGCTAGATTCGAAAGCGTGAAGCAGTTCAAGATGGTTCTTACTGATTTCGCAATCAAGAGGAAATTCATGTTCAAAGTGGTGGATGAGAAGAAGGATACATTTGCTGCAAAGTGCAAGATTAGAGGGTGCACGTGGTACATATGGTGTTCAAAGCTACTTGACGGAGTCTCCGTCACAAGGAGGGATGGAAGGCATACATGCGACACTTTGATAAGTTCTAAAGATCATCCATTGGTCTCACACCTATGGATTGCACGGAAGTGTCATGGCCTCCACAAGGATTCAAACTCCATAAAAACGGCTAATATGCAACAGTACATTAAGAAACATTGGGGCGTCAAAGTCAACTATAAAAGGGCATGGAGGGTGAAAGAGGAATTGATTCGATTGATCGATGGTAACCCGGAAGATGCATATCGGATTTTGCCATATTACGGAAAGGAATTAGAGCGGTCTAATCCAGGTACACATGTCGTGATAGAAAGATCTTCTGATATACCTAAAATTGAAATTGAGCATGCCGGATACAACGTAAGACGTGCCTTTTGGATGTTCGGTCCGGTCGCAAGAGCATTCCGAAGATCACTCAGGCCGCTGCTCACTGTTGATGGAACATTCCTAAAAGGAAAGTTCCCCGGAGTCTTATTGGTTGCAATAGCACTCGACGAGAACCAATAATTAATGTGCATTGCATATGCAGTGGTCGAGAAAGAGACAACAAATACATGGTACGTATGCAAAGAACTATGAATGAGTAGTCATGTCTTCGAGCACACGATTAAGCATACAGTCATGTTGGTTCATACATGACTATCTACAAGCTATCTCTTTTTTCTTTAATATACTGTAACTCTGATTTTTGACTTGCAGGAAGTGGTTCCTCGGCCTATTGAAAGCCACCCTGTTTACGGACCCCCCGGCCTCTCTGGATACAATTGTCTCGATTGGACAGAAGGGACTTCTAATAGCAGTGGCTGATGTCTTTTCCGAGGCTCACCATGGGTTTTGCCTGAGGCATATGGCCGCTAATATGCTTAGTCATTGGAATGATAAGTACCTAAAGGACATGCTATTCCGTGCTGCAAAATGCTTCAGGAGACCAGACTTCGATGAAATCATGCAGAAGATGAACACAATGAGGATGCCTGGAAATATGTTGAGAACATAAATAAAAGACATTGGGCTCACGTTGAACATCCGGGTAAAAGATATGGCACTATCACATCAAGCAGATCTGAAAGTGTAAATAATATGCTTTGGAAGGCTCAGTTTTGGCCAATAACTCATTTGATCGAGCAAACCTGTGCGAAAACAACGTCCCATTTCGAGAGATGCCGCATGGAAGCAGAAGGGATAACGACTCCATTAACAAAGTATGCACATAATCATCTCAACAAAATGAGGAATAAGAGTGGTGGAACGGTCCGAGTGCAACCACTATCATTACGGCAGTTTGAAGTGACATCTTTATACCATGTGGTAAGCATTTAGACTGCATACGTCCTTGAATAAAACCGTCATCCAGGAATAGTCGTGTCATCGAGAGACACGACTATGGGTATAGTCGTGTGGTCGACTGCACGACTATTCAAATAGTCGACTATTTTACAACACGACTATTTTTATAGTCGTGTTGCCAAATACACGGCTACTGATACAGTCCTTGTGTGCTGTTGTGATCTTTTTTCCTCAGGATGTTGTTGGCCTGACGAAGAGAACCTGCACATGTGGCTACTTCCAGAGCATGGGACTTCCGTGCAAGCACGCCATTGCATGTATCGATGAGAGGAGTTTCAACTCGGTAGCATACTGTGAGAAGTGGTACCACGCAAGCCTGTACCGCACCACGTACGAAAAAGTTGTTTTCCCTACTTTAGACAGGAGTCAGTGGGGGGATTACGGGGTATTATTCAAATGCGAACCGCCCTACCTTGAAGCTCCAAAAAAGGGGAGGAGATAGACAAAGAGAAGAGAGTCACAGCCCGATCCGCCAGAAAGGTTGAGGTTGAAATGTGGCAACTGTCGATAGGTTGGTCACAACCATAAAAGGTGTACTAACCCAACTGCTGCGAAAGAACCAAGGAAGCGCAGAAATCGAAGATTCCCACAACAAGGCAATCCTACTACTAACGAGTCAACGCAGAGATGCCGCTCTGGCTTACCTAAGCTGCCACCATTCTTTACTTAGAATGTAGTGAAATTATTGCATAACACATATTACCTTATACCGAAATGTATGCCTGTAAAGAAAATGAAATTCAAAAATGGGAAAATACATCTTTCATGCATCATACATCTATTTCCATTATAGTCGAAAATAGTGCACGACCAAGTATATAGTCGTGTCTTATAAAATACGACTACATACGTAATCGTGTCGTTTAGTACGCGACTATATATAAAGTCGTGTTGCATGAGGGACAAATTTATTGAAAGACCATTGTATGTACATCAATGAAATTTTGTACAATCAAAGCACGTGAAAAAAATGATTTCCAATTTATTGAAAGACTACTGTATGTACACCAAAGGAATCTTTGTACAATAAAAGAATATGAACAAAATGAATTCGAACGTTAGTCTTCATCTGACATCCGCAAAAATCCCGCAACTGTGATGGCATCTTTTTTTACTCTACTTGAATTGTCGTCAAACTCTCTGTTAATAACCCCACGAATCATAGTTGCAGCGATGACTGGGCGCCAGAATCCTGTAATTCTGGACTGATCAAATTCAGGTGGGTTGACATTGGACACCAAGTGCATGACGTACATCATGATGAAGATGCCACAGTCTTTTGAGTTCTCTTGTCATGGTGCTTTGGCGATCTGAGTCATCTTCCAGTCGAGCAAACCCAACCACCCAAGCTTGCTTGCCATCACAACGTTCATGAACTGCGTGAATTTGTCAGGTGCTTTTCTGTGATGTGGGTATAACTGGGATCTGCCGGACAGTGGGTTGTAGAAGCGCCATACACAGTGCTGGAAGTGTACAGGAACACTTACATTGTCGAATATCTCTTCGAATGTGTGACATCCAAAAAATGCCCACGGATACTTCATTCGTTCTCTCTCATTGCGCTGCCTCAATAGACTTAAAAATTCATCTATAACCTATAGAAAACAGCAACAAGAGTCAGAACAATCGAAGTAAGGCAATATACCACTTGAAATTAAATGTCGATTATTATATATACGACTTTCATAATAGTCGTGTCCCTTGAAGACACGACTATGCGTAAACTCGTGTCTCTCAAAGACACGACTATGCGTAAAGTCGTAGGTTGACTTACATAGAGGAGAAGAGGAAATCATATGAGGAGAAGAGGAAATCAATAGACGTAGGTTTACTTACATTGGTGTTTATTTCTGTAGTTTGTAGGAGGGATACGTAGTCGTCATCACATAGCGTTGGGATTGGATAAACCTTCCTCGAATTGGCGATCCATCCATCTATTGCCACTCTATCCCGCTCTAACAATGCCCCCATGTCGAAGCATAACTCCAAATCGGCATAGTTTTCGGGGAGTGAAATTATAGACTTACACTTTTGAGGGGTTCGGAGGACAACAACGTCAACAGACTGGGATGCGGTTAAGCCTGTGGCCTCCGGCACCTCCTCCTCTTCCTTCACCTCCTCCTCCTTCTCCTCTTCCTTCACCTCATCGTCGTCCTTCACTTCCTCCTCCTTCACCTCCTCCTCCTTCGCCTCCTCCTCCTTGACATCCTTGTCCTTCACATCCTCCTTCACCTCCTCCTTGATGATCGTTTAAATATAAAACCCTTGCAAGTGCACAAGGCAATTGTACTACAGTGAGTATGGAAAGGGTTGTCGAACCTCAGGGACGGATTAATATTCTACCAAATTCAAGAGAAAAGCAGCAGTTTTTAATTAATCTAGAGAAAAGCAATGAACTTTAATTAAACTAAGCTGAGATTAATCAATAGGAGAAGCACCAAGGCTTTGAATCCACCACAATAGACTAGTGTATCGTCTCTCTCTCTCTTTTGAATTCAGATTTCCAGTTGGCTAGTGTATTCCTCTCGGACATACACTTGTCAATTCAAATTATAGTGCCCTCCTCTCGGATGTAACACATAAATCTATTAAAACATGGAACTGTGATCTATCTCTCTCGAGTATAAACCAATGAGACTTTATTAATATGTAACACTTCAGAGCCCTTACGTTCCTCTCGGACACGCAAGTGCTCTTTCAGATTGAAATCCACAAAGATCCACTCTTGTCTCTCTCGAGTACAAAGAATAAACTCTAATGAATTAACTTTTATTGCATAACAAAGATTCATACACCAACTAGAATAAAAACATAATATGAGAGAAAGAAACAATACAACCAATCAGTTGGGTTTCATCTACGCCTTGGAAGAGAGTCTAGCCAAGCATGGGAAGAGAATCCATCAACAAGTTCTTCATCTTCTTCTTCTTCTTCTTCTTCTTCCTTTGCTCTAGCCTCCAAGGTCTCCAAAAGAACTCAAAACTCTATTCTTGCATACCCCATACGTTCTCCCTTAAGGCATATATATAGGGGTGAAGGAAAACCCTCAAATCCCCTTCCAAATCCAAGTCAAAATAGGCCTTATTTCAATTCTGCGTATACGGCGATCGATCGCTTTTCTGGCCGATCGATCGCTTTACTATTCATTTTGCAGCACGATTTTCCAATGGTCATAACTTTTTGGTCCGAACTCCGAATTACGCGCGGTCGGTGGCGTTGGAAAGCTGACTTCTTGAACTTTAACATGAGATATGAATCAGTTAAATCCAACATCTGTACACGAAGTTATGAAGATTTAACCATTGAAGTCCGTTTTCACCTCATTTTTGTATATTACTCTTGTTTCCTACAAAAACCAAAAACTATATTAAAGTAGTAGTAATTCTAATCAAACACTAGCATAAATATAAGTTTAGGAGATAATAAAATGCATATTTCATGTATAGATCACACCCCCAAACCTAGATTTTGCTAGTCCCTAGCAAAACAAAACAAAATCAAATCAAACTAAAGAACTAATGCATAAAAGTAAACACCACTTTCGTAGGGAACACGATTGCATTGAGCGTATGCAACAAGCCGTTAAACCTCTAGGTATCCCTAGTAGGACGAGTGTTGTCTCGTGAGGGTTTGCAGCCATGCTACCCACAAACATGTATTTATTAAACTAATTAACCTAAGTGAAGAAACAAAGCAAAAATTAAAACATTACAAAACAAGCAAACCTATTATCCCGATAAATACATACTACAATGCTTAAGAAAATCAACCACATGTGCTTGGTTCATAATCAACAGGAATATAGAAGCCCTCAAGTAAGTGGTTTTATTCCACACTTTCATCTTGGAAATTTCTGCTCAAATATTATATAGCATGATAACATAAATAGTAGAAAGTGTAGAACATTGTAGCAATACAATCTAAATTTCTGTTTATACAGATCCAGTGTTACCCATTAACCAAAGAACATCAGAATCTACATAGTCATCGTAATCTTTAGGTTCATGATAGCACAGATCTGCGCGCCTCCTTCGGGTCCAACATTCTAGATTTGAGAGGATAATACACCACAGACTTTTTTTTTCTCTTTTTTTTTCTTTTTTTTTTTTCGCTAGGACTGTGTAAGGCCTGACTTCAAGATGGTTAGGTTTAGCAATGACTCAGGCCAATGACTCCCAGCCAGTTGGCTTAGGGCATTAGGTATTAAGAGACAGCTTCGGGCCCGAGCATCAGCCTAAGTTAATCCTATAAAGTCAAGCAGCCCCTTTTTCTTTCATTTTGTTTTCATTTTTTTCGCATTTTTTCATTTTTAGCACATATTTTCAGCACATCTTTATTTTGTCCAGGCTGTATTATACTCTCAACCTATTTCCGGTTCCAATCCCTTGCCATAGCCAAGTAAATGGTCTATCATGATCTTTTAAGCTCAACAGATAACTACACATCATCCAATAACTATGACTAAAGACATCCCACTGTAGATTAGCATTCAACAAATCTCTAGATGGTATTACTTTATGTAACTAGTGTGTGTAAGTGAATTTTCTTAGTTCAAGCACCTGTTCCAAGAGGACTGTAATAGAAAGATATGCTCAGTTAAGTGTATCTATCCTCCAGTATACTTACTCACACTTCCAATGTAAATTAATCTCCTAAGAATTGTAACATGCATTATTACGGGATAAACTATCAAAACCTGAAAAAAAAATACTACCAAACAACCGAAAAACGAATCAAATTTTATTTTTTATTTTTCTAATTTTTTTTATGCAAGCACTATTCCCTCCCCCAAACCTATTATGAGCATTGTCCTCAATGTGAACAAAATATAGCATGACAATGAGCATATAACAAAGAAAATCAAATAAAGGAGAGAATACACCTGAATACGTGGGTTGCCTCCCACCAAGCGCTAAGTTTAACGTCTTCAGCCAGACGTAGCCACGGTCTTATGCGGGGTTCGGATCCTCAAGAATTCAACCTGGATCAATTAAATGATTGCCCCACACACTCCTATCCTTGTTGCCTATATATGGAGCACATCGTGGAATAAAAGGATGGAATGGTGGGTGGGGAAGCTTTGAATAGAAGGGTCCCTGCATTAACCATGAAGAAAGGTCATTAGAAAATTTTAGAATAAAGGGCTCCTTCTCCAAATTAACCATTTTAGCCTTAAGGGCCTCTTCTAGTAACCCAATTGGGAAAGCTTCCTCAATTAGTGACTCTACTAAACAATCTATGAAACAGTTTAAGTTACTATCAATAAACAAAGAGTTAGATTGAGCTAGACAAGGTAGGAATGGTGCTTTAGGAACAAAAGGTTCCATTAATAGTTCCATAGACTGTGACTCCTCAGATATAGAAGAAGGTTTAAAAATTGGTTCTATCAACACACTTACTTCTTCTTGAATTTCTACACCCTCTTGATCATTATGTAAAACCCACTCAAGCTCATTGTCAAACCTTTTGGCATTCTGAAGGGATGTAACATCGTAGTCAGGGGAAAAACAAATCCCTTCATCAGAAAATTGGCCCATCGGATATTGAGGCTCGACAGTTAAAATGCATTCTTCGTTCATATTCATGGCCTGTGTTAGCTGTTCTAACTGTATTTCAATGTTGGCAAGAGCTTGTGTGTGAGAATGGATAATCTGGGCCTGGGTACTCAGCTCACCTGTCAGCTCTCTATATTTAGTGTCTATCATAGTGTCCATCTTGGCTTCCAGCGCACTAAAAGCTGAGAGGAGAGTGGATTGGGTGGTTAGCATTTGGCTCATTTGATCTTCTAGGGATGGTTTCTTATTGGTTTGGCCAAACTGAGGATTAGATGCTGGTTGGTAAGGTAGTTGTTGGCTTAGGAAATCTTGTCTAAGGGCCTCATGAAGAGTGGGCCCAGGGTTGGGTTGCTCCCAAGGGTTATTAGGATGATCCTCCCACCTATGAAGACTTTGGGCCTCATTAACATATTTTTTTATAAAATCATGGTACTCATGGGCCAAAGGGCACTCCACTGGGGTGTGAATGGGACTTAAACACAGGGCACATGGTTCCGACATATAAGGAGTTGTGTAGTGTAGAGAAGATGTGCCACTCCCAAAATTAGAGTGATTATCCCAACCACGGTTGTAAGAATCAGCATATAAGGGATGTGGGTGGTAGGGTACTTCATACGGAGGGGGATTAGGTGTGTGTGAAGAACAATAATCATTAAAGCTCCTGTATGGGTTCTCATGGCTAAATCCATAAAAAGGTGAAGACATTTTTTTTTTTCCACCATGCATTCATCAACTGAACCAAAATATCACACATCCACAAATCAAATAAACAACCCTAGATATCCACAACTAACAATCATCAGTCCTAGATATCGACAACTAGCAGTCCTAATATCCACAACTAGCACAATATGCAGTCACAGAGAAAAAATGAAAACACCAAACACACAAATTTATCTAAAAAGAGAAGGATAAGAGAATGCAAACTAGGGGAAGGGATGGCCCTTCCACGTTGGTGAGAATTCCACGTCTTCTCTTAACCTCGCAAAAAAGAAAGAACAACACAAATTAAGCTACTGACAAATAATCTAAATTAAGACTCACTAAACTACTCTAACACTAATTATGTTAAGAATCTGGTAAACTATTGTGCCGTCCCCGGCAACGGCGCCAAAAACTTGATCGTTTAAATATAAAACCCTTGCAAGTGCACAAGGCAATTGTACTACAGTGAGTATGGAAAGGGTTGTCGAACCTCAGGGACGGATTAATATTCTACCAAATTCAAGAGAAAAGCAGCAGTTTTTAATTAATCTAGAGAAAAGCAATGAACTTTAATTAAACTAAGCTGAGATTAATCAATAGGAGAAGCACCAAGGCTTTGAATCCACCACAATAGACTAGTGTATCGTCTCTCTCTCTCTTTTGAATTCAGATTTCCAGTTGGCTAGTGTATTCCTCTCGGACATACACTTGTCAATTCAAATTATAGTGCCCTCCTCTCGGATGTAACACATAAATCTATTAAAACATGGAACTGTGATCTATCTCTCTCGAGTATAAACCAATGAGACTTTATTAATATGTAACACTTCAGAGCCCTTACGTTCCTCTCGGACACGCAAGTGCTCTTTCAGATTGAAATCCACAAAGATCCACTCTTGTCTCTCTCGAGTACAAAGAATAAACTCTAATGAATTAACTTTTATTGCATAACAAAGATTCATACACCAACTAGAATAAAAACATAATATGAGAGAAAGAAACAATACAACCAATCAGTTGGGTTTCATCTACGCCTTGGAAGAGAGTCTAGCCAAGCATGGGAAGAGAATCCATCAACAAGTTCTTCATCTTCTTCTTCTTCTTCTTCTTCTTCCTTTGCTCTAGCCTCCAAGGTCTCCAAAAGAACTCAAAACTCTATTCTTGCATACCCCATACGTTCTCCCTTAAGGCATATATATAGGGGTGAAGGAAAACCCTCAAATCCCCTTCCAAATCCAAGTCAAAATAGGCTTTATTTCAATTCTGCGTATACGGCGATCGATCGCTTTTCTGGCCGATCGATCGCTTTACTATTCATTTTGCAGCACGATTTTCCAATGGTCATAACTTTTTGGTCCGAACTCCGAATTACGCGCGGTCGGTGGCGTTGGAAAGCTGACTTCTTGAACTTTAACATGAGATATGAATCAGTCAAATCCAACATCTGTACACGAAGTTATGAAGATTTAACCATTGAAGTCCGTTTTCACCTCATTTTTGTATATTACTCTTGTTTCCTACAAAAACCAAAAACTATATTAAAGTAGTAGTAATTCTAATCAAACACTAGCATAAATATAAGTTTAGGAGATAATAAAATGCATATTTCATGTATAGATCACTTGACAGTTTGGATATCCGACTACTGTAAGGAAGAGATCACCTCATCGATGATAGAGGTCGCTTGTCGATCGGATATGGTTTCTTCAGAGTCGGCTTTCAGCTAACGGGACCTATTCCTTCTTTCCTCCTCCTCCTCCGCCATTCTCCGTATATGGTCATGTTCGCTAATCCTTCGCAATTCCCTCGGGGAGATAGTCCTCATTCTCTTCCTTACCACTAGACCAGGGGGGAATCTGTCCCGTCCGTACATTGGACGGGACTCGACTTCTGCACGCTCCATATGTTCGTTGAAATCTGGTTGGAGCTTCTTCAAAAACAACTTCGCGGAGGATCTCTTTGCAGCCCATTGAATCTTGTCTTCCTCATCCGCGCATTTGATGGGAGCTAAAATGACATTTTACTTATTTGTGTCAATAGCAGCATGATAAAGAACATAGTCGTGTGGCATGAAACACGATAAACTACATAGTCATGTAACATGAAACACGAAAAATGTAATAGTCATGTACCATGTGACACGAAAAAATAAATAATTGTGTACAACTTACCTTTACCCCATTTTAATGAATCGTTGGCTGACTTCCTTTCAAACTCCTTTGTCCTGTAACCCATCGGAGTTTTCTTCATATGCTCCTTGTCATGGGGCCGCTTCTTTGGCTCCATGTGATGCACCGATGACTTCTTTGGCTCCATGTGGGGCTGCTTCTTTGGCTCCTTCGTCGACTCTTCAATATTCTCTTGCATGGGATGCTCAAAGATCTCACTCTCTAACAGCATTGACGCTGAGGCGGCAGATGCTTTCATAGAGTGGAGAACCTCTCGCAGAGGTCCGATACTCCTTCCCATCTCCTCATACGAAGTCAGAGCTATCTCAATTAGTGACTGTATGCCCTGAAGCGCACCCTCCAATCGCCCCATTGCTGTTGCAGTGGCCTGAGCAGCGTCCTCGAGGAGGTTGGTGGGGAGTCCTCTTCTTTTCCGGCCTCTCCGACCTCTGCCGTCGTGAAGGAGGGGCCACTGAGGGAGATGAAGCAAGGAGAGATGCCTCTCCGTCCATGGGGCTGATTACATCGATGACTTCGTCCCATACTTCGAGATTGTGGAACACTGCCGTTCAGTAGTCGGCCATACGGTGCTTCTTCTGTGCACCCTTCTTGACCTTTGTAATGAGGGCCCCACTTCCTGGCCACCTTTTGACCCGTGGACTGGTAGGGCCCACGACAGGATGGAAGATTGTCGTGTGCTCGAAAAACCAAATTTGCATAGTAAACAGATGAAAACATTATTAAAAGGCACGGTTACAGGCAAGACGTGTACTATTATAGTTGACTATAATAGTACACGAATAGAACTGTGGTCGTGTCTTATGCAACACGACTATATACGTGGTCGTGTTCCATAAGATACGACTATAAATAAAGTCGTGTTGCATAAGAGACGACTATAAATAAAGTGGGCTATGTGTCGTGCCTTTCGAAGACTCTGAAAACATAGAAATGCTACATACCTGAAGGACATATGCGGCGCCATTTAGGTATCCACCGCCCAGGCACCCTCCTTGAGATCTCACACCCACTAGTTTGCTGGTGTGGGTTATACCAGAAACCAACATGTTATGCATAGCCCCAGCCCAATTGTATGAGCTCAATCTTGGGAGGTCGTCAAGGTAATGGTACAAATAGGGATGATCCACTCTAGTGCTGTGTGGAAACAACACCGTGCAGAAGAGGAGGCAGATGATCATCCTCGCCATGTCCTCCTCTTCCATCTTCAGTTCGCCCGCGCTAAGCTTGTCAATGGTTTCCTCAATGTTTGAAATATCAGATCTACTAACGGAGAAGTACTTCCTGAAGAATTGCCCTTGCGGTTGGCGTGACAAGGCGGAAACGATCTCAACTGTTTGGCCCTTTGCGGGCAATCCGGTGATAAGCGCAACTTCTCTCTCTGTGAAATGTAGCATCCTGCCCTTGATATTGAAGACCTTTACCGACTCATCCCAGTACCTGACCAAATGGTCAAAGAGGTTCCGAGAAACAACTACGTCCTCACCTTAAAAAATGACAGTGAAACCAGCTTCTTTGATCAGTTGGCCACATCTTTGGTGACGCTTTAGGAGGGCCGCACACTTTTTCATCTCTCTCGGTTGACAAAACTTCCGAACCGCCGGTCGCGCATTGTATGTTCTCTTTACTGGTCGGTCCATCGGAGCCTTCCTCTTCCTGCCCCTTTGATTTCTCTGGCGAGGTGCCAACACAAAATCTTGATCCTCCTCATCTTCCGATGGTATTTCCTCCATAGACTCATCTCTTTTTTTATCCATCTGCAAGGAGATAGGTAGAGTCATCAATAGAAAAATCGTGTCGGTGAAACACGAAAACTTTAATAGTCATGTCGTCGCATACACGACTAAATATACAGTCGTGTCTTCTAGAGACACTACAGACACGACTTTAGGCTTCATAGTAAAAAATAAAAATCCAAATGTCGGACCTTATAAAAATATAATCAGTAAGAATTGTTGTAACTTACCGCGGTTTAGTCGTGTGCATGTGTGTATTTCCTAGCAAGTGCCTTTCACACTCTTCCTCGCCGTCCACCGAAGCTCAATCGGTCAATTCGCCGGTTGCATGCAGGCGGAGGGAGCCATGGGGGAAACTCAAAATGTTTAAGCCCCGAAATACCGAGATATTGATAAACAGAAAATATACACATTTATATGCCCTATTTACCTATTTTCTAGTGTAATTTTAATGATAAAATATGAATAAAACGAGTTATTTGTGATTAGGATAGTAAATAAGGATTAATAATTAATTTACTCTAATTAACTATTTTAGATGCATTAATGAATTTAAGGAATCATATTTTTATTATGCGTCTAATTTTGGTTTGGTTTCATTATTGCAGGTTAAAAAATACGAATCACAGATCGATAGCAGAAGAGCGAATTTGGCGAGTTTTGAAGCGCCAAAGTGACCCGAGAATTGAGATCACAAGCAGAAAAGATCTGATTCGTTGATGATGCACTTAAGAGAAGACGAGCGCGTGGAATCAAAGGATGGGCGTTCAGACTCAATCCGGCGGTTGAGATTGCTTCGACGGGTTTTATTTGATTGAAAGAAAAAAAAGGAAACTGAGATGAATCGGTTCAGTCCGTAGAAAGGAAATAAAGAAAAAAATAAGACAACCCGAGCCACTGGCTCGGGTGTCTAACAGCAGAGCAGAAACTCTGCTCGAGTGCCGGTGGTATGAGAGCAGAGCCCGACGGAAGGTGATGGGCGACGGCCCTGGATGCTGGGCGAAGTCGACGACGGTCACGGCGATAGGGAGAGTAAACGGCGGCAGCCACGATGGCACGAGGAGGAGCAAAACAGCAAAAGGAAAGTTCTTGATTTGGAAGGTGCGACTGAGCCAAATCGGGGAGGTTAAACGGAGCTGCAATTGCGGATTTATCTCAGAATAGTAAGCTTCCATTGTGTGTTTCGATTGAAGAAGAAAAAAAATTAGATTCTGGCTCAATTTGGAAGTGACATATTCGGTGATTTCAACCCTATTTTGAAGAGGAAAGATCGGATTTTTCTTTACAAATTTGAACGAAATTCGAATGGGAAACTGCTGGGTTCAGTACGAATTGATGGCAGCAATTGGGGCTGCTCTCGAATTGCTATAAAGACCAGAACTTTTGGGCTGAGAGAGAGCTTCATTTTGGTGAAAACAGAGAGCTTCATTTTCAAAAGTGGGTCGTGTTTTTGGCCGGATTCCAGTGGAAAACAAGGCGGGGAGACAGGAGAAACCGACAAAGGGAAGAAGAGGAAGAAAATCGAAGAGAAAAGGGATAATTTTGGGCTCCTTTTCATCTGCTACAGTACTTGCTACAGTACCTGCAAAGAGCTACAATGATTTTGGCAGTTTGGGGGAGACAATGAACAATGTTCGCGGTGAACAGTGATTTGCTACAATGTTTCTGCTGCAGTACCCGTGAATAGTAAAATTGCTACAGTGTTTTCCCCAATGCAATTTCTTCTGAATCTGATTTTTTCTCATGAATATGAATAGCTAAATCTTTTGTTAAAGATAGAGGTGACATTATTTGATTAATATTTCTATGTCTATGAAAAAGTTATTTATTACTTATTTTGATTGAATGCGATGTTTTGATAAAGTCATAATCTATATAGTTATTTGATTTGTCGTTAACGCAAGGTACGGTGAATGCTTATAATTCCTTGTGATTAGTAGACTATGCTCGTTAATGATGAATGTTCAGTCAAATATTTATCAGAATTATTATAATAAGTTTGAATGCACTATCATACGATTAGGTCAAACCATTATTCAAATCTAATTGTGTAATTAAATAGACATAGAATATTGATTAAATAATTGATCCTTAAAACTTTGATATTTCTCATCGATTATCTTCGCTATCTTTAGTTAGTTTTAATTGAATCTTTAATTATCATTTTAGTAGTTAATTAAATTATAATTTCTCTACATAATTTCCTGATAAGAATCTTAATTTGCCAAGCTAAGTAGTGTTTAGATTAGTTTGGGGTAAAATAATCCTTGTCACGCCCCAAATTTTTAAACCCAAAATATGCGGAAGCGATAATCTAATAAAGGTTGTTGGGTATAAAATCTGGGACGGACCGAATACTCGAATCATCACATGCCCATTTCCATACATGGGTTTTGTAGGATCGTTGACTTAAATAACATTCATTATACTCGAATTATAAATAACAAAGCTGTAACAATAATAGTTTAAGTTATTATAGAAAATAAATAATCTTCAATCAATACAATAATAAAAAGCCAGGCACACAGGCCACAAGTAACAAAGTTCAACAACTAAAACATTGAAATAAAAATCTTCATTTCCAAATCTGCAGTCATCCTCCACTTCCTCCTGCTCAGCATCATTCTTTCTTAATACCTGCATCAAGGGATGCATGAGTATTTCGTATGAAATACCCAGTAGGATACCAAAAACCCCACTGATAAAGGATTAACAAATTCCAAAGGAAAAGAAGATCGAATACCAAAAATATTATGGATATAAGGAATCAATAATCAGGTTTTGGAAAAATCAGCAAACCAAGCTATCACCAAACACCGGAAAACTCATATGTACCGGTAGAATCAACAACTGAGTTAGACTCCAACATACTATGTGTAAAGGGTCAACAACTTCTGCTCGCTGGTCAGTCCAGTTCCCCTATGGACATCTATGCCAGAACATCCTAGAGGTTCTTCAGAGGAACCCGGCCATGCGTCTAGGGATGCTGGTCCCATCGGTGCTTACGGGCATAATGGGCGGAGACTGCAGACCTTCCGTAATGTCATACAGTCTAAGCGCACGCGTTGCCATTGTCGGCTGAACTACAGAGGTTCATAAAATCTGAGATGACAGAGGATCTTGCAATGGCTCTGGAGCATACTAGGATTTCCACTCGAAGAGTTCTATCATGACTCTTGTGGAAGAAACAGTTTCCATAGGTTCAAAGATCATTGTACGACAACAGAGGTTGTATGGAAAATAATCGAAGATTTCACCTTGAGAATAAACTCTTATAGGAATGCCAATGAGATGACAATATCTCGAAGTAACCAAGCAATAAGGACTCAAGTGTCCGAACTTGTCATCAACACGTGACTCACAAAAGAAGTAGTTGTAGCGCTCGTCTTCCCAAGCTCCACTCAAGTCATTGGGGTTGAAATGGTAACTTTACTCATCTAAGATCTTCGATATGCAAGGCCCTAGGTATGAATTCCAAATACTGAATGTAAATTCGAGAGTTCATGAAGAAAATGATTAACTAAGGTTTAGAGTAAAACCCTAATTAAGGATTTCTATACCGACCACTACGGTGGGCCATAAACTAAAAGGGAAAGACACTAAGGTTAGGACTCGAACCCCTGATCTCTCTCTTATAGGAAAATTGTACTATTATATTAGTCGTAATTCCGGTCATTTCGAGTTTATTTTTATTTAAATTAAATTTATAAATTAATTAATCCTGTGATAATAATACTAGTAAATTATCCTTCATTCATTGCACTGCCCTGTACAGCAGTACAATTTCAGCACTAGCTACGACTTTTACTGAGTGAATCTGAATGTGTAATTTTTAATGTAGGTTCCCTGATGAGTCTATTTTACATCCCACCAGAGAACACATTTTTTTTGAATTTTATAGAATTAGTTATGCATTTTCTACTACTGACTGTTTGTGCAGGAATTTCCAGACCGAGGCTTAATTAAGTCTTCGGTTTGCCCTTTATTATGTTAATTAATCACATCTATTAATCACTTATGATATTACTAATCATCTCTCTGTTCCACCTAGGCATGATATTTATAATAATTAATAGCAAGTAAATTTTCAATATAATACTATATCTTTATCACTTCTACAAACTGCTTTTATGCCTAATCATGATTATCATCTATTCAATAATTAGGACCCTTAATTTGGGACGAAAAGGAACATAAATAACACCAAAAAGCAGAGGCCTTTACCTCTGGTCAGAAGGGTATCGACTTGTATTTTACAATATTTTAGACATTTAATCCTTCGCCTTCTTAATTCTCATGAATCATTACCCGATCTAATGATTAATATAATTTAAACAACAAGAAATGACTGGAAAGTAAGACTATAATCTCTGGACAGCACGAAGTCAGATCCATAGGGAAATGAACGAGTCAATTACATGCTGACTAAGGAGAGAGGAATTCATATCTAAGACTTTGCATATCGAAATATGCATTCAAGTATTCAAATGGATCATGCATATACCGGACATAAATAAAGATATGACCTTTTTCAATTCACAAGCATCATCCTCATACACCAATGAACAAGAGACATAAACATGCATGAAATATCATCAAGACATGCTATTCAAGCCAAGGAAATTGGGTAAAAATGCATCCTACCTGATTTGAAGAGAATCGATACGTTATGCGCATAAATCGGTTCTCCGGGTAGACTACGCTTCCCTTCTCCACGAAACCACTCCACAAACCACCGGAGAGCTCCTTGAACATGGTGTGCAAGGCTGCCCACTACTGCTCCTCTATTGGCACGTATCCCAAAAATTGCAAAGGAGAATGTCGACCCCTCTAATAGCATGTATATATAGGACATACACAAGTCCTACTTGATTCTCCACCGTCTATCTCACCACGATCCAAAGGCTACCAAAAGGTCCAGCCACTCCACAACAGCCAGGACGCCCTTCCCCTTAATTTGCTTCAGTTACAAATCCCTTGATGAAGGGGAATTAACTCAATCTCTTTAATTACCTAATTAAGACCTTATGCAGTTTCAATTAGCAAGATCTAACCATCTTGATAAAGGGTGCCAAGCTTGATTGGAATATGCCCTCACCATCTTCCATAACTCACCTTGAATGCCAAACATAACCTCCCTAATTAATCCCAAATTAAATCCCAATTTAATTAAATTGCCAATTAGCAATCAATTAGGGTTTTTAAATTCAAATTATCTCCCAAATTTAAATTCCTTGATTAGGGCTAACTAGGTAAGACACGTCCTCCAAAGATCCCCCAAAATCAGTCCAAGAGGTTCCCCAACGGATTTGCCTCGAAAATCACAAAATTAACGGCGATCGATCGATCCATATACGCGATCGATCGTCCGGCGATCGATACACTACAACCGCGATCGATCGTCTCCCGATTGATCTATCATAAACGTGATCGATCGGTCTGACGGAAATTTTTAAATTTATTTTTAATGAGTTTTCTAGAACTCAAAATTACTCCCTTGAGTACTAAAATTCCACTTTATTAATATAAAATTTACGATCGCTACAATCCTACATCATTCCCTGTGCTTCGACCTTAGACTTACCAAGAATATATTACAATTTGTCAACCTTCTCTTGGGTTTGATCAGGTATACGCTTGAAATTGCCGCCTTTGTGCACTCTTCGTCAGTCGTGTCGTCGAAATCCAGCAGGGGCAGCTCCAAATCGAGATAGGGGACGTGAATAGGCTCGTCAAAATCCGTAGGGGTCGCCGGTGGAATCGCCGCTCGAACTCGCCGGTCGCCGGTGGAGTCGCCGATGGAAATCGCCGGAGAACCCTTGTGTTTTTTCGCGTTGTACACAACACGACTCTTCACACAATATTAGCACGAAAAAGATAGAAGAAGGTCATTTTCAGTACTTCATGTCCAGATTCCAGGCCATATGAGATTTTATGGGAAAAACCAGGTAATATGGGAATATGAAAGTTGGCGCCAAGTAATATGAAAAAAACTCTAGTATATTTGAAAAAAACTATATCTATTAAATATAAAAATTGGGGGATTCATCTTCCCTTCCCCAGGTTTCCCTTGAACCAAACAGAGTTGGTTGCTCGAAGGAATCATTTGTTTCATTATACTCATGGTCTCTCAAATTTTTGCATAGGAAAAGTGGTCTTCCGATGTGATTGTGATTGAAATTTGATAATTTTTTTGGTAATTCTGATTGTGATTGATTACTTGTTTGCCTTATTATTTTTACTTATGTTATATGAAAAAAGTTTAAATAAGTTCGCTCTCATTTGGCTTAAATGAGGTCACTTTAAGTCTTAACCATTGGATTTGATCTAACGACTATAAATGACTACAAAGAATTCACTTATCTATTTATTTGACATTGTCACTTACCCACTGATTTGATACCCACCATTGGATTAAAATCCAACGATCTAAAAGATTAGCCTCATGTTATATTGGTTAATGTGTATATTTGCTTGTGCAAATAATCATAGACATTAGACACCCATCTCCTGCGAGAAAAATTCCTTTCTCACTACGAATTCTTCTCAAGCTTCGGGAGTTAATATAAGAATTTTTCCAGCTCTGTTTTCTGTTTTTCATGGTTAGAATTTCTCTCTGATGAATTCCAAGATATTTATTACTACCCCCAAACTTTTGTGGTTTCTGAGTTATCAATCAAGACCACATATTTTAGCCAAAAAAGAACAAAGAAAAAGAGACACCACATACATATGAAGCCCATTTATATAAGCCTAAGCTCACGCACAACTACGTGAGCCAAGACGATATGGGGCGGCGAATTTCGCTCCGGCAGCGGCATTAATCCAGGGGGCGGGGGCGGGCAGGTCTGAATCCGACGGCTCAACCGTTGCCGCTCATGCCTGCGTGCGCGAAGCTGAGCTTATAGTTAGCTTTGTTGTTGCAATCCAATTGACATCACCATACCCACACCATGGAATGTCGTATCAGATATCGGTAAACTATCGGTCGACCAAAGAGACGAAATATCGGAGATATTGGGTAAAAAAATATCGGTGGTCAAAAACTAGTTTTTATCATATATTTTCACAATCTAACTTCTAAAATGAGTTATACTAATTTAGACAAAGCATATATTTCAAAATATCGATTTATTTTTTTGAAAACATTTTTTTTAAAATGCCGATATATCAGTCCGAAACCGATAGGCGATATTTGAAAAAATTTTGAAAATCAATATTATGTAGTATCGATGTATCAGGTGGGGCCCGATACCGATATATCGCGATCCATGACCCACACACCATGTGAGGTAAAGTCCAAAAGTTGTATAAAATCCAACATGCCATGAAATCATGGATTCTCCTGCTTTTCATTTTGTGCCCACCATGTGACCTGTCATAAAGATCCCTCCCCCATGTCCCACCCCTTGGTCCACACGATCACCAAAACACCCCCAAATTGCCACGTGACCAGGTTTGTAAGGTCCAGGTCGACACGCGGGGCCCGCACTGGACGAAATCAGAGTCAAGTAGTCAAACCGAAACCAGCTCGGTCAACCCGACGGTCCGGGCCGGTCCTTTGACCCCTCCGAACCGAGCTTTTGTTGGTCAACAAAGTGACGCAACCTCCTTTGAGCCAAAAACACGTGTTCCATTTTCATTGGCCAGACTCTCAGTTCGGCTGTCCTCCTTCCCACATGTTTGACCACTTTCTTAATCCCTTCTCTCTTTGTGTCCTCCATTGATGCCTCATTAGTGACAGTTAATCAATTTCTTAATCATCATTCTGATAATTTGATTGGTGATTCAAATACACATTAATCCATTTTTCTCATATTCATCATCAGCTCCTTTTGATTCCCTCCATTTCCTTCTTAATTTTCCACCTCTTGGGTTACCCTGTTCTAGGATTAGTGACTAATCAATCTCTTGATTATTTTTAATAATTAGATTGATAATCCACTATCCTCATAATCATCATCAGCTCCTTTGGATTCCCTCCATTTTTCTTCTTCCTTTTTCTTGGGTTGCTTATTGCTTCTTGTGACCACCTCAATGGCATTTTTGCCAATGTGGTGATGGAGATGGACGTGGTCATGGCCGGCAGCCGGGACGATGGGCCGGAGGGGGAGGACGACCCGGTGCGGGAGGTTGCAGCGGCGGGGATCCGGAGCATGGAGAAGCTGCTGGGGTACTTGTCCCAGCCACAGCTGTTGCAGGCTGGCGGCTCCGATACCAAGGTCGCCATGGAGATGGAGGTGGTGGATGCGGTGGCCAATTTCGAGAGAGCCATCTCTCTGTTAAGCCGCACCCGGACCGGGCACGCTCGGTTCCGGCGTGCTCCAGTTCCACCACTGCCTCCGCCACCATCGACGTCGGATGACTCACTCTCTAAGGTCCCCATCAGCCAGAAGGAGCCGGGAGGAGTAGTTACTTCTTTTCGACCATTGCGACCGCCTGCAGCTGCGGCCTACTCGTGCGTGTTGCCTGAGGCGAAGCCGTTGTCGCCGTCTTCATCGCCACCCTCGTCGAAGAGAAGGTGCGAGTCCAAGTTGGAGGACTTGTCCTGTGCTGCAAGTGGCTCTAGTAAATGCCATTGCTCCTCTAAGAGGAGGTAAGCATGCTCGTGACTTCAATTGAACAGTCGTATTACAATTTCGTATTTCATGCATATAGCTAGTTACAGCTCTTTTAGGATTGCATCAGAAGAAAGTTTGGCACTTCATGCCTAGCATATGATGCAATTTCTAAATGCTAAATGTCCATTTTGTTACTAATAGCGTAAAGGCTAATATTCTATTTTCATCGTTACAGCAATATGAGTTGTTTAGGATTTTAGTTACATTACATACATTGATTACTTGGGAAAATTTGGATTGTGGTGTTGGTGATGGTGATATTAGTTTCATCTCTACGAATGATTGGACTAAATTACAATGTGTAAGTTATCGACATGTTTGATTGCACAGGAAGTCGAGGGTGAAGAGGATAATTAGGGTTCCAGCCATCAGCCAGAGGATATCGGACATCCCACCGGACAAATACTCATGGAGGAAGTACGGCCAGAAGCCAATCAAGGGATCTCCACACCCTAGGTACATCTGCATTATATCTTGGAGCCAATTGTTTGGGACATATAAACCAACTTATTTGTGAATATTTGAACTTCAATTTGTTGTGAACAGGCACTCTCTTCTTATTATTATGAATCCAATCTAAGTCTCCTATTGTCCAAGTTGAGTAGTAGTTATGCTGGTTTGGTTTGGCGCAGGGGGTATTACAAGTGCAGCAGTGTAAGGGGGTGTCCGGCCCGGAAGCATGTGGAGCGAGCCATGGACGATATGACAATGCTGATTGTCACCTACGAGGGCGACCACAACCATGGCCATTCGGAGCCTCCGGGACCGGCTGCCGGCTCATGTTGTTAAGGAAAGGACCTTGAAGGAGGAGTAGCGCGGGTGTGGCAATGGTGGCACTTGGACAGAGGAGGGAAGTTCATGAAGGTCTGACGAGGCCGATACAGAGGAGGGTCTAGTAATCTCAAATGTTCATCCAACTATTATCCTCAATATTTCTGATATGAAAAGAATGAATGAATGAAGGAATGGGAGGCCTCTTCTTTTCCACCATTGCAAAGTTCCTATTTCCTTTATAACTGGATTCAAACACATGCTTTGCAATATTTCCTGCCAAAACAGTGGAAAATCACACCCTAAGCAATCAATACTTGAATAGGATGATTAGAATTGTTATTCAAGTAGAACCTAGAATACTGAACTGAGATTAGACCAAGATAAAACTAAGTTTTAGCTTACTTAGCAATTCTCACTTCGAAAAACCAAAAGGCAATTCTTGATTACGAAAACCTTGTTTTTTCTAAGAAAATTAACATTCTTGGCACCCACCATTTCATTCCTTTTTTTTTTTTCTGTTTTTATAATAGCACAGCTTCGAACGTATGATGGAAGTGACATGTCGAGCTCAAGATTTGAGAGTATCAACGATCCAAGCAACCCAGTCCAACCCTACGAAACTAATTCATATCTTACTGAACAGGAATTGGCTAGATTACTAATATTGTTCTCTAGAGCAAGATGCAATTCTCACCTTTCTTTATAATGAGAGATGAGAGATTGGGCTTCTCATACATTATATATCCTCCATTTGAACTCTCACCACAATTTTTTTTTGCTCATCACAAAGATATCCGCTGCTGTTTTTTATGCAAAACATGTGGTTCAATCCTTAATCCATCTCGTGTGAACTTTTCATTTTCTGCCAGACCTTTTCTTTTCTGTCACACTAGGTACATTTTTTTGGCATTTGCCACACTTGCTACATGTAACTGTTGTTAACTACACAATAAAATGGAAGGTCTCCATGCTTTTGGTTTCCCATACTGCATCTCGTTTTTATGTATTGGATTTCCAATCATAGAAATCATATTAGTTCAAAGTTGCATTCAATGCCTCTACATTATCCAGAAACTTACTTCAAGATTTAGATATTGGAGGAAACTAAAAGTAGCTTGAACACCCTGACCAGCTTAGCCGTAGATGTCTACAATCCGCTGAGTACTAGTATTAGTCCAAGCTAAGCATGTGTTGTGCCCTGGATGGATGCATAAAGCCGGCGACCGAGAGCGCAGGGAAAGGGGATAGAGTAGAGACGAAGGAGATGAGAAAATAGTATTTCTTCTTTCATAATCAAAATAGGGCAAGACGCCCACTATATATAGCCGCACTAAGCCTAGCGCTGTTGGGCCTTAAAAACATAAGCAACTAATTAGCCTATTCCTAACAACGGCCCACAATAGCCTTATTATATAATAAAATAACCTATGAACTAAGGAGGCGTAACATTCCACCATGTTCCGCTATAACCTTGATCTCAAGGCGTAAATGCAGGGCATAGAAGTCATCCTCCAACTCCCACGTCGCATCATCTAAGGGATGATCATGCCAAGTAACTAACACCTCAGACACCAAACGGCCAGACTGATGCACTCGACGGCGATCCATGATGGATGACGGAAGAGCAGGGGTCCGTAGGCAAAAGTAGCGCAAGCACTTCACTGGATAAGTGAGAAGGATCCCCCACATAACGCCGAAGATGGGACACATGAAAAACAGGATGAACCTGGGAAGTAGGGGACAGTTATAAGCGATAAGCAACGATCCGATATGTTCCAACACCTTGTAAGGACCATGAAACCGATGAGCGAGTTTGGCCAAGGTAGCTGTCACTAAGGAATGTTGACGATGAGGCAATAAATTAACATAAACTATATCCCCAACAGAAAACTCGCGGTCTATGTGAGAGCGATCATAAACCTGTTTCATCCGATTCTGTGCAACCGTGAGATTAGCCTTAAGCTAACGCAAGACTTCATCGCGTGTTTGCAGGGTATAATCCAACTCACTAACAGAACCACTGAAAGGTAAATACCGAATCACATTGGACGGAGGCCGGCCATAGACAACTTCAAAGGGGGTGAAACCGTGGACGTATGATATGCCGTATTATATGACCACTCATCCCAGGGAAGAAGTTGGAGCCAACGACGAGGTTCCTCCCTGGCAAAATGATCTACACATGAAATATGCATTTTATTATCTCATAAACTTATATTTATGTTAGTATTTTGATTAGATTTAGTGATATTTTAATATGATTTTTAGCTAAATTACTAATATTGTTCTCTAGAGCAAGATGCAATTCTCACCTTTCTTTATAATGAGAGATGAGAGATTGGGCTTCTCTTAATTATATATCCTCCATTTGGACTCTCACCACAATTTTTTTTTGCTCATCACAAAGATATCCGCTGCTGTTTTTTATGCAAAACATGTGGTTCAATCCTTAATCCATCTCGTGTGAACTTTTCAGTTTCTGCCAGACCTTTTCTTTTCTGTCAAACTTGGTACATTTTTTTGGCATTTGTCACACTTGCTACATGTAGCTGTTGTTAACTACAGAATAAAATGGAGGGTCTCCATGCTTTTGGTTTCCCATACTGCATCTTGTTTTTATGTATTGGATTTCCAATCATAGAAATCATATTAGTTCAAAGTTGCATTCAATGCCTCTACATTATCCATAAACATACTTCAAGATTTAGATATTGGATGCCTTAGCCGTAGATGTCTACAATCTAGAATTTATTAGGTATGCGGCACGCAGGGGAACAGTGTGCTCATCACCAATGGGTGACGAACACGATTCCCCTGGTTGTGGGTCCCTTGTGGCCATCATGACAAGCAGGGGAGTCGTGTTCATCACCCATTGGTGATGAGCACACTGTTCCCCCTACACGCCGCATACCTAATAATTTTTCGTCTACAATCCTCAAAGTACTAGTATTAGTCCAAGCTAAGCATATCGTCAATGAACATAAAATCTCGTACTTGGTGTGACGTCGTGCTTTTTTTTTTTGTAGAGTTTCATGTTTTGCCAATTTTAATAAGCTTTTCTTCCGTTCTCTTCTAGCACTACAACAAAAAAAGGGCTTTAGAGACGGCAAAATCTGTCGCTAAATCTGTCGTTAATGATAATTAGAGACGGATATTTTCTGTCGCTCAATCCGTCAAAAAAAAGGTCGCGTCGCAACTGCTCAAAAACGACGGACAGGAATCAACCATCGATAGTGAGTATTATCGACGGAAGAGTAATAGCGACGGATGATAAACCGTGGAGTAAAAGTTATTGCGACTATTTTTATCTGTCGAAAAAGAGTCTTTAGTGACGTATAAATTCGGTTGAAAATATATTATTGCGACGGTTTTAGTCATTTGTGACAGATTTTATCTGTCGGTATAGACTTCGAAAAATAAAAAAAACAACAGCTTTATGCTGCTGTGCTAAATATGGATAACAAGCATTATTCATAAATGCAAAAAATATTCTCATATATTATTGATATAATTAATTTTATTGTGTTCTCTGACAAATAAAAAAGAAAAAGAATCATCCCTGTAGCTCAGCCGACATGCTTGACTCCTCTCAACCCTTGTATGACTCCTCTTAAACCATCAGCTCTCCGCAGGTCAGGGATACCTCGTTCCATGTCACCACCTTTTCTCTCAAATCTGAGAGTTCTATCTGACAGTCAATATTAGCTAAGGGACACCGCCAAGAGCAAGAGCAGGCCCAATTATAAGTCCTATCCCCCATGCCGTGCTAACCTGTTGCAAAACAAGAAGTGTGTTAGATGAAGTAAAACTTGTCAGAGAATCCATGGAGGTTTTCTCTGTTTGTTGTCTCTCTTAAGCTGTACTTCAAATTTTTTACCACCCAACTGATACCCATTCATCATATTGATAGCAGACTGTGCAGCTGCCGGTGAATCGTAACTCACAAAACCTGCAAATATAACCATGAAAGTGGTTATGTCATAGTTGCAGAGGATTGCTGCCTCCATGAGACAATAGCTATTCTATATACCTGAGTGTAAAACAATGACATAAAGCAACATGCTTCAACCAGACACTTCGCAGTATCATGTAGGTTTTTTAACCACTCAGCCAATTACCAAAATAACACGATCATATTAAGAAAAAGAAAACAAAAACACCTTCGTCAAAATAAATAATAATCTTAATCATAACAGAGATTCTGTTTGAAGTTATGTTTTTACCTCATAATAAGAAGAAACAAACTGATAATAAGAATGACAACCTTAATCAAAATAAATAATAATCAGTTAAATTCTGTTTGAAGTAATGTTTTTACCTCATTGTCAACTGTTGTCCATATAGATCTCATAACAGAGATTGTCAGTTTTCTTGGTAAAATGTGTTATGTCTAGGAAACCTTTAAGCTGTTGTAAAGCAATTGTTATAGCTGCACCTCCCATAAATCCAACAAATGGTAGCATGAGATGGGAAGTCAATCAGAAAGCCAAACCTACATTCACCACCAAAACTTGAAGAATATTACTGCAAACAAGCCAATATGTTGCTCCATAATATCATGCTTCAATGAAAAATAAAGAATAAAGACTTCAAAATCGACGCACCTCTAGGCTGATTTGTCTTCCTCCTATACATAGTAGTAAGGATATATCACCCTGAAGTTGCACTTGGAGGCTGAGGTTGAGAGGAAGATAAAATTAACAAAAGTAAAAACATTCTCAGTAAAGCAAAAAGAGGTTAATTCGTATACAGGAGCCATACCTATATAAGAAGAATTTACTGCAAAAAATGCAACAAGATTAAAATGCCTCTTATACAGGAGCCATACCTATTACTTATCAAACCCTCCACTGACATACTTGTAGGCTTAAAGAAGAATGAAGCAGATGAAGATAGTAAAAAAATATATTACTTATCAAATTAGGGGAAATCAGTACCTCCAGTAAAATGACAAAATCGAAAGCAATATTAGAACAAGGATCCTGTATAATGACAAAATCAAAAGCAATATTAGAACAAAATCAATAGCAAGGCTGGAAGATATTTGTGTGTTATGCAATGAGACAATAGTGAATTCCTCCTCAGTCTTTTTTTCCCACAAAACTCCTTACTCAGCTAAAACAAACTTAGAGCATGCACTTCACATGACAACTATCAGTCTCACATATCATTGTATGTATTTGTAATGACCACATCCATTTTGAGACCAATAAGATATTGGTAGCCGCTTCTATAAAAACCATTAGAAAGAGGACCCCCATCTTTTTCCACTGACACAACCACCACCCCTCCTTCCAAACTTCTCTTCTCCAACTCAATCCTACATCATGCATGCCCTCAATCCTATATGGTCCTCCCAGTGAATAACCATTCATCATCAGTTCAATGTCAACAATATGCTGCTGACATGTTCAAACATGTCTGCAATAATTTTCTTTTGCATTTCAACAAAATACTGCTGACATTGTAACAGCAAGAGATGGATATTGGTTGTTGGCTTGCTGACATGGTCCACTAGGAGCACAACATTGAATAATATCTCCCTAAATCTTTCCCTCCATCCAGTCTTCCTCTCTACTACGTACATAGTACACTTCCCTCCACATGCACAAGTATATATACTTCATGAACACAGTCTTATAACCTTTTTCTTCTTACCTTAACGAACCCATTAGTACAAATCTTATCTTAGCAGGCCTCTTTATACCCTAACGAAAAAGATCAGCTGGGCAAAAAATCAGATTGCTACTTTTTGATGAACATCTAATTGGCACTAATTTAACAGCCCTCTCCTACCCTGAAATAAGAAATCGATATAGGGAACAAAGCATGTACCGTGAGTTTTAACAAACACGTAACGTGCACAATCACTCCTCCATATGAAAATACCAAAAAATTACCACAAAAGGCCAAAATTTAGCCTAAAACAACAAACTTGACATTTACTAGGAGAATGGTGTGGACCAAGCTGCTGGTGGAAGACTCTAGACTCGAAGCGAGCTTCATTGTTTGCCGAGGAGAGCTTGATTAGGAGATATTTGACCTACTGCTACATGAGGGGATTCCGGACTGAGATCAAAAATAAGGTTAGAGACTGAGGGGGACGATGGGAGAGAGAAATAATGTTGAAGACGAAACGATAAGGCGGAGCGGAGGCCGGAAGGCTGGAGCTCATGGCCGGGGATGCGTGGTTGAGGCTGGAGAACGGAGGGGCTAGGGCATCGTCCGATGTCCTCGAGGGAAGTCGAGGAGATTCAATGGGGTTTTAATCTTGGCCCTTCAAATCAACGATCTAGATCTTTTTCTCGGACATTTTAACGACAGATCAAAAACGGTGGATAATATTAGCTATTACCCACAGTTTTTTTAACTACGGCAAATAAACCGTGGAGAATATCTAATATTATCAACAGTTTTTTTTCTGTCATAAATATCTGTCGCAAATACTATACCTTTCTCCACGGGTTATTGTCTGTCGTAAAAACATAGTTTTATCGACGGTTCTTTTAAGGACAGAAATAA
Organism: Houttuynia cordata; assembly: GCA_039654745.1. NCBI lineage: Eukaryota > Viridiplantae > Streptophyta > Magnoliopsida > Piperales > Saururaceae > Houttuynia > Houttuynia cordata. The sequence goes on from CM077509.1 coordinate 802,277, forward strand.
AACCGTGGCTAATGACCAATTTTGTTGTAGTGTAGTCAACCTTTTCTCTCCTGGCATCTCCAACTCGTTTGTTGATCATCTTCTTTTGGTTTGTTGACGGCTCCACACAAGTCCAGTTTCTACTATTTGGTTTGACGTGTTGGCAAACCGATTAAAAGTGGCGCTAGAGTTTTCCTAGGGACACTCTTTCAAATACCAAAACCTTCTATTATAAAAATCAGTAGGAGCTGAAGAAGAACTTCACTTTCCAAGCTTATTGATGCAGTAGGAATAGTAAAAAAAAATTCCACAGAAACGACACCAATGAAGCCTCCTGATTGCAGCCACATTCATGAACCAACAACCCCTAAGAGACGAAGAAGAAGATTGACAAGAAGATGGAGTAGAAGGAACATACCAGCTATAACATTAGACAATGACCATTTTGTCCTTGTTGAACTACTAAATGAAATTTCTGCAAAGAGCTGAATTTCCACTGCTCTACATCATTTGAAAGAGCAAAAAGGATTGCTTATGATTTAGCATTCCCATTGATGCCCCACCTTGTTACAAGCATCACGGGGGCCATGGAGATTGGAGAAGATGGAAGAAATATTTTTATTTATGTACTAAAGTAAGGTGCCTTCACTAATTCATGTTAAAGTTTTTTGGACGTGCTTTTGTTGTAGATACGAGGAGATCAGTTTTGCCTCTATTTTCTCCATCATCTAGATTTCAATAGTACGATGAATGCCATGTGATGATTTTGGGCTTCTCTAGATAGAAGAATATATTGAAATCTTTCAGGAAGGATGTATGGAAAAGTGCTGTTTTGAGCCTGTGTTGTTAATGGGTTCTATTGCATGATTTGTACGTGATTATCCGTTTTTTTCATGAAAAGCGAATGACCAGAAAAAATAAATGTGAGGCTGATTATTTTTTATTAGAAAGGTGTTAAATGATATCCTTGCTATGCATTTTTATTTCAGGATCTAGGTTCATTTCCTAATCTCCTCCTGAAGTCAGAAAGCTCCTTGCTTGTGAGTCTTTGTTTGAACGGAAATATGTCTGGCATTAAAGTTTGTCTCGCTCTGCCTTAGCATGAGGTCTAAACCCAGATAATTTATATTTCCGACATTTTGGCCAGATGTGCAACATGTCGAATATATTACCTGAGTTGAGATCTCATTAATATGTATGCTTCTTATATTGTTCAGTTTGCCGTGTTTAAGCAAAAGGACCATCTATTTATTTATTCAACTGGAAAAGGTTTATTTTGATGCATCCATACCAATGATGCTTTAATATATGCTCTCGAATGTTATAGAATATATTTGCTTGACTTTGAAGAGTGGAGGGGAAATATATTATGGGATGTTCTGGCTAACTGTGAAATGCTCTAAAGTCATGCTACTATGCATCCAAATGTCTATATACTGATACATCATAGGAGATTATTAGATACTCAGCTTTCATTCAAAGAGATGACCATGGTTTTTCAGATCCCTAGGAGGTTTACCTTTGAATGGGGTTAAATAACACAATGTACGGTTTTTCTGTCTTACCATAGGCAACTTTTACATGCAAGCCATTAAAAGTAATGATCTGTATTTTCTTTCCATTGATGGAAAGTCTCAAGTACTATGCAATTTACTCATAGGGTGAAACTACAAGATGATGGAAAAATTGTTCTTTTCGCAATACTTCTCATGCTAGTTTTTTATGTAGAGTGTTTATAATGTCAATCAGCTTGTGAGACTATGATATCTTCTATATATATATATATATATATATCGCAATACTTCTCATGCTAGTTTTTTTACGTAGAGTGTTTTTAATATCAATCAGCTTGTGAGACTATGATATCTTCTATATATATATATGGGAAAAGTTTAAATGAGATCGCTCTCATATAGCTTATATGAGGCCACTTTAAATCGTAGCCGTTGGATCTTGATCTAACGGCTATGAATAGTTATAATGATCTCACCTAACTCTTGATGTGACACACTCACCTACCCACTGATTTGATATCCATCCTCCGATCGGAATCCAACGGCTAAAAAGATTGACCTCATGCTCCTTATATGAGAACGATCTCATGTAAACCCCTCCCTATATATATATGTGTTGGTTTCCCTTGTTATACTTTGAAGAAGTGGATTTGGGTTGGTTGGTAACAATACCATGGGCGAGGATCCTCACCTTACAGCTAGCAGAATTGACCTTTGAGAGGCATGGATTTGTGTAGGTTGCTCTTTCGTCTCCTAACAATTTCAGTCGAATAGACGAGTATCTAGCATTAATTGGTGACCATTCCAATTGTCGTGTAAGCCAACTTTAGAGCAGCATTAATTGGCTCCTTGCCTGATGTTCTTTGGTTAATAGGTGTTTGACTGGTGTGACATTTCAGTCATGGTAGGGGATTTGAAAAACCACTATTGGGAGCAAGACAACTGAAAGGATGAAGAGTCACCACCCCACGGTTTAGCCAGCCCAAACCCCCTTATACAGACACTGGATATCCACCGAGCAGTGGCAAACTCCTTTTATACGGATGGTGGATATCCACCCATTGTGTAATAGGGTGGGTTGGCAGCTGGCTAAACCGTGTGTGAATTTTTTCATTCTGTTTGATAGACGTCCTTTCATTAGTTGGTGTTTGATTGATCTAACTTGCAATCAAAGTTGGTTCTTTTAGTAGTAATAATAAAAAAAATCGTAGTGGATGGTGTGTATTATTTTATGGAAATTGATGATGGATGCTTTGTCAATTCTATAAGTTATATATGTATGTATTACTACAAAGCACAAGCTCATTGATATTTTATAAATTATGGGAAAATAAGTGGTTTCTTACACTGGTTAAGTGGAAAATATACCAAGTTCAACTACAAATGATGTAAATGATGAACAACATGTGTCTGATGATGAGTATGACATGTGTATGGAACAACGTTGTCTTTTGCTCAATCATACGATGACACTTGCGAAGTCTTTCTATGAACAAAGAAGAGGAAGTGGGTCAAGACAACGCGTAAGAGACTCTATACTCACGGGTAAAGGTTACATGCAAGAACTACTTCTAGGTAAACCAATAAGGTTTCGGGAGACATGTCACGCATGGATTAGAGTACATTTTGGTTGTTATGCAATGTGATGAAGGAAACGAATCTCTTGAAATAGAGTATTAGAGTTGACACTGAGGAGATAGTAATGACATGCCTTTATATTCTAGCAAATGGTGTGTCTAATAGGGATACTCAAGAAAGGTTCCAACACTCAGGGTGAAATGATTAATCGTCGGCTCAACGAGGTGCTTGATATACTCCAAAGTTTAGCACCTCGGTTAATATCCCTACCACCACCTGACTCTCCAAAATACATTTGTGAGAGACACCACTTCCATTTCTTTAAGGTGATACTAGCTCTGGTTCTTTGATAATTTACAAGCATAGCTTTTGTTAATTTTGTTCACCTTTATTTTTTGTAGGATTGCATTGGGACGATTGACGGAACCCATATATTGGCTGAGATCCCAATTGATGATACAATGCGTTACCGCAATCGTAAGGGTCAAACTTCTCAAAATGTGATGGCTGCTTGTTCATTTGATTTGTCTTTTGTGTTTGTTCATGATAGATGAGAGGGTTCAGCTGTAGATGCTACAGTTTTAGCAAGCGCATTACAAGCAGGATTTCATGTTCCAGCAGGTGATTGATCTAATAAATTTTAACGTCATTTTTACTTATGGATGTTGATATTTTTATCCTCGTAATTAGGGAAATATTATCTTGTGGATGCTGGATATGCGAATACACCACAATTTCTGGCCCTATATCGTGGAGTGAGGTATCATCTTTTAAAGAATTTGGTATAGATCACTATGCTCCACAAAACCATGAAGAGCTTTTCAACTTGCGACATACATCTCTGCGTAACGTGATTGAGCGTATATTTGGGGTTTTGAAATAACGATTTTGTATATTTCTTTAACCACTTGAGTACCCACTTGATGTGCAGATAAAAATAGTTATTATTGCATGTTTGTTGCATAACTTTATTCAAAACACTCAAGGAGGGAAAGATGAAACTTGGGTAGAAATTGAAAGGGAAAAAAGTGCAGCTATAGATTAGGAAATTGAAAAAAGAAGAAGAGAAAGAGTACATGGAAAGAAGTCAATCACAAGTGTCTACTTCTGAACAACGGCGTATAGGAAAGGAGCATCGTGATGGAATTGCTTTACAAATGTGGGAAGATTACATTAGTATGGGTCATAGATGATTGTCACTATTAATTATAAAGACATAATTTGTCATTTGGAATACATGGCATATGTGGAAACTTCTATTTATGTGCTTAGAAGTTGATGTGATTAAATTGATAACACTACTCTTTGAACTTTACTACCACTACTATAAATTGATCTATGTTGCGAGTAACGAGGCTAATATAGATTTCATAGTACTTTGCTTATAAAATTATTGACTATGTTCCTTATTACAAAATTTTAATTATTCAGTTTCTTTAAAATATTGAGTTTACTGCCAAACAAGTTTGTCCTCGTTTTTGAAAATTAGTGCATTTTTACCGAACAAATCATCACTTAAAATATAACAATTTCAGATTTTGGGAATTTTTTTGCACAAGATCTTGGGGACAATATTTCCTAATAAAAATGTCGATTTTCCAAAGAAAGAACACCAAGAAGGAAGCTTGTCTAGAACTCCAGTGATGATTCCCCGAAATGTAGGAAAAAAAACATCATGGTCAAGATGGCTGCTTGCCGACGTAACCAGAAAAAGTAAAGCATTTTTTCCAGACGTGAATGAAAAGATAAAATCAGAAATGAAAAATCTATAGGTTACAAATTTGCTTGCAAAACGAATGGAAATCAGAATCCACATCACTTCATTCGAATGTTCCATATTATAGTGAAGGTATTTGTGCACGTATAGGCCAGTAATCAGACAAGAAATCATAGTCTGAGAGCACGAACTATAATCCCAGAATCAAGAGAGTTTTACGTGTATAAAAGATCCACATGCATATATCTACAACATTCCAGTGGGACAGGAGACAGACAATCTTTCCGAATAGAATAGGTGATTCATTTTCTATCATGGAAACATAATTGCACATCTGCAACCATCCGTACCTGTAAGTGAAAAAAATATATTTTAGCACACTGATTATAAAAAACCGCAAGAACAAAGACAAACATTGTACTGAAAATAGCAATCCATATATAGCTTGACAAAAACTCATCAACTATATAATTGATCAAAAAGTCCAACGCCCTTTTAATGACCTACAGAGAACATACACGAGCCCCTGGTAATTGACCTCCCTCAGAGCCCCACTAATATTTCCTTCAAGACAAGGAAAAAACATTGTCCAACGAAAGATGAAGAAAATGCATTTACTTAAACAAAGCCAAAACAACTTTTTTGTATTTATTTAAAAACGTGGAGGTGGTCTGGAACAATCCAGCAATTATGAAGAGAATTTCGTGAGGAAATATCTCACCATTTGATTTAATTAGGAATATCGTACAATAAGATCATTTTCTCATATGAAGAAATGGCAGAGAATTTAGAAAGCAAGATAATCAAACTAAGAATTATACAACGTTCCCTGCTGAATGTCAGGCCGAGGGAAAAAAAACCACCTTCCCCTATGACGAAGTGATGAAACTCGTCACAATGATAGACTAACATCGACGAGCTTAAAAGTAACATTATTTGGTTAAAATTTTTGCCAAACCACACTAAAAAATGTATCTTGCTCATCTCCGAGCAACTTGCCTCCTGTAGATTATTATCTCTTAGTGATGCCAAAAAATAGACATTTTCAAGTTAAATAGATTTAATAACATAACAGTCTCCTTTGATGCCACTGAACCTCTTGTCTGTTTTTGTTAGATTCAGCATAAGGAAAATGGGGGATTAAGTTGTATGTGCCCAAGGGTGGCCTTGGAGTCAATTGTTGCACTAAGCCCAAACCTAGATCGGATAGGACTTACAAAATCTCCACAGGATCACGGTCACCGCATCTCTTCCAGCCTCTCAAATGTTAAGACTTCAGAAGACAATACTGAACTGATCATTTTGGATTCTCTATTAGTTCAATTTAATTACTGCAACAGAAAAACATCTACAAGATATGATCACACTCACAGATAAGCGTCAACCCAAAGAATCGTCATGTTTTCAAACAAATCATAGTAGAAAAAACTAGCACATCTTTTTAACTCCATGCACCATATTTCTTATGTTAACAAATTTGCAATTCCTGTCCCACATACATGCCTTATCTTTCTTCTTTTTTTTGCCCTTGATATTCTAAATCTCTTACTTCTCCGTAAATAACCAATTCACACTCAGTACAATGCTTTCCATCCTCTAATACAAGAGAGAAAACATGGTAAAAACAGAAAAGCCAAGTATAGAATGGGCAAAACTTCAAAAATTGCAACAAAATAAACTTCTTTAAAAAAAGGAGTATGTCAATTTCTTACTATTTTCAAACACTCTAGAAGACAAATTTGAGGGCATTGTGAGATCGAAGATTAACACAAAGTTTATAAATCATCAACTGATCGAAATGAAAAACAAATTAATCATCTATATTAACATTTCTTTGCCTTGAAGGACATCGAGGTTACCCTACTTCCAAGTATTACATTCATCAGAAATCCAACCTCAAATTTCAAAATCCCAGAAACCAGCACCCATATCACAAGTACCATGAAAACAAAAATCACTAATTCATTATCCTTTAGCACACGAACACCATATGTATATACAAAGTGACAAAGCACATAAATTTGGACCTAATTCGCTTCATGGCTGTGTGCGGAACCAACCCTAGCGACTCCCGGAGAGTATCAGGTATACGAAAGTCAAGTAATAAGTAAACAGAATATTATCACTATTAGTAAGTTCTTACTGGTTTGGACTCTGTAAGTTAAAAAACCTCTTCTACTGCCACAGGAGGAGGGGTGAGAGGGGCATGCCCGACTGAGTCCGAGTCCTAAGAGAGTAAGATCTCTTGATACAGGAGATACCAGGGTTCTTGGGAAGTTTGATGCAATTGGAGCACTTGGCATGGTACAAATTCAGAACTCTGGGATTCGGTGTGTTGTCGCCGCGCTGGTGCCAAAGAGAGACCAAGGGATTCCAACGACAAACAGCATTCCACATCGATTGGAGGGGCCGGAAAAAGAGGAGAAAGTGTAGTGTGGCGAAGAACACAACAAACGGAAGCCCCAGCAGTTTGCAGGAGATGGCATCTCTGATGAGCAAAACTACAGCTCTTGTTGTCAAAAGAGCTGCGAAGAGCTGGGACACACGGAAGCACTGGTGGTGTAAAGGAGACGACAGAGGAGGCAATGGAGAAGAGGATGACGATGAATGAGAGCAGGATGAGGATGACGCTTCGAGTGCCAGTACCCCCGAGTTGGAAGATAGCCCCAGAAATGCCTAGGCTCAAGGCCAACAGGACCTCCCCCATCCGTCGAAGCTCAGATTCCGCTACGATCATCTGACGGCGCTCTTCAGCCAGGAATTGAATAGGAAGAATGGGAGGAAAACATCGCTGGTAAATGGATCGATACAACAAACGCGCCACCTTTGAGGAAGGTCGAGAACAGTGGGTTTTGGTTTGTGAAGTTGGCATGTAATGTGGTTTTGTAGAATTGTTTGAGATGTGACTGATGAAAACTTGTTGTCATACCGCACATTTTTAAACCAGGGTTGGTTTAGATTGTTGAACCCAGTTCAGATTTATGTTGGTAGAAAACCACTTATGATGGTGAGTCATAACCGTCATAATCTGTTGTAAGTGACGGTGGTTTCAAACCAACGGATTTGACATGCGGCGATAGATCACACGTATCCCTCACAAATGACATGTTTCACTCAGATTGACACATATCCCCCCCTCAGATGATACATGTTTCACTTAGATTGACACGTATCCCTCTTAGAGGACACGTGTTTTACTCACAAATTGACATGTCCACAGACAATACATGGTGCGCTTTGGTCCACGTGTTCTTCCTATAATTATAAATCAGGTTTCTTTTTTTAGACACACCTCTTAAATCACTTACGTCTCCTTTTAGACACACCTCGTCGCCTAGCAGCGACAGGGTCGCCTGCGTGGCTCCCGCCTCCTTCCTCTCTCCTTTCTTCTTCATCTTCTCTACTCTTTCTTCTTCTTCTTCTGCTTCTTTTGTTCAAAACAGATCCCCGCCCACGGAACTGCCAATTGGCCCATGTGTGGGGGCTCGACCAACGTCCTTCGCCACAACTTGTCCTCCTCTCAGCCATTGCGCCGCCACTCAACGAGGGCCACAGTTTGGCTAGCACCAGTGCCGCCTCCATTGCGTCAGCATCGCCGTCGCCTCCATTAGCAAAAAATCAACATAGAAACAAAAATTAAAGTCGAATAAGCTAAAATCTGATAAATCCATTCCGAGATCTGACTGTTGACGCGTATGGAGTCGATCCTCGCTCTTCTTTACCAACGCCTTCTCTTTTTTCTTCTGCCCTTTTCTTTTTCCCTAGACGTGTAAGTGATTTAAGAGGTGTGTTTAATTTCTATTTATAGGAAGAATACGTGGACCAAAACGAACCACATGTCATCTGTGTCAGGCCACGTTGATTTGTGTGGGAGACATATCAATCTGAGTAAAACACGCGTCGTCTAAAGGGGACACGTGTTAATCTGAATGAAATACGTATCATCTAAGAGGGACACATGTCATCTAAGTCACCACGTGTCAAATTTGTCAATTTGAAACCACCGGCACTTGCAACAGATTCTGACGATTAAGGGTCGCCGTCGGTCATACAAGATTCAGTCAGTAGATATCTACCGAAAGAAATCTGAACCAAATTCAACAATCTGATCCAACCTTTGTTTAAAAATGTGGGGTATTACAGTTGTCAAAAAAAAAAGACCAAATCAGATGTCCCTAAAAGAACCATAGCATATTTTCCCTCAGTTGGAACACATTGGGACATCCTTTTCAAACATAAATCACCTAGGCCAATGGGGTCAAGGCCCCAAGCCACACCCCAATGCTGATTCAGCTGTCAATATTGGAGCGCGCATTTTGTGCGGCGGTCTCTGTTTTAGCAACCATTAGCGACCAGTAGAGGTAAGCCACGTCAATTACTTCTCCTCGGAGAGACAACAACCCCAAACTCCCTATTAGGCTTGTGAGGTCTTCAAAAAAGCAATATGAAAAAGCCCAAGCATGCCTCTCTTCTCATGTCTCTTCTTTGCTTATCTCTTCTCTTGCGTGACGCCGATCTCCCGCCTGACGCCCTTGACTCCATCTCACCGCCCTCAACTCTTGCCCGATACAAAGTGACAAAGTACATACATTTGGACCCAAATCGCTTCATGGTTGTGCCTAGAACCAACCCTAGCAACTCCTGGAGAGTATCGGGTATAGGAAAGTCAAGGTAAAAATTGCAACAGCCTACAAAAGCAATTACCCCAAGAAACAGCTTCTTGAATAGTATCTATCACAAACCTAAGGTAATTAACACAACTAATATTTGTCAATTGTGTCATGGAGAAAGCATAAACCTCAAATTCATCCAAGTAACTAGGTGAAATTTGCAACAACCTAGCAATTATCGCAAGAAATTCAAGCTTCTTGAAGAGAATCTATACATAACTAAGGCAATTAACGCTCATATTTGTCAATTTCGCCCAAGAAAGCATCAATCCTCAAATTCATCCATCCAAGTAACTAGGTCAAAAGAAGTGACAGCCCCCACCTACCTCACCTCATTGCCTCCGCCTCCGCCTCCCTCACCTTGTCTCCACCTCGGACCTCGCCTCGCCTCCACCTCGACCCATCGCCTCCCTCGCCTTGCCCCCACCGCCTCTGTCGGCCAGATCTGCGCCTCGCCTCTCCCTAGCCTAGGCCTCACCTTAGCTGCCTTCGCCACCGCCTCACCTTGCCTCACCCTCGCCCTAACCACCTCCACCTCTCCCCCACCGCCACCTCCTTGCACCCTTTCCCTCGACTCGCCTTGCCTTCTTTCCCCTCCGCTTCGCCTCGCCTCCACCGTTCCTCCCCCACCACCTCCCTTCCCTCATCTTTGGCCATATCTATGCCTTCACTTCACCCTAGCCTCGCCTTGTCCTCGCCCATCCTAGATGCCTCCACCTCATTCCCCTCTGCCACCTCCTGTCACGAGCCCACCCACTTGTCTCCGGCCAGATCTATTCCCCTCGCTCAACTTCGGAGGATGGAAGTTGGAACCCTAGCCACCCCCGAAGTCTGAGGGCAGTTTCTCCATGGCGGCCTCTCACGACAACCGGCTGCCAAGGCCGGCCTCCACCTTGATGACAACCCCTCTCTTTTAGCCCAACCCCTCCGTGCACCCTTTCCCTCGTCCTCTATCCTGAACTGGAATAACCTCTTCACTAGGGCTTCTCCTCCAACAAAACTTACTTCTATCCAGAACTCCTAGGGAAGCCTACAATCTGAATCCCAAAAGAAATCCGGCAAAAGTAAGCAGCTCCCTAATGTCCGTTAATCGCTCATTCTCAGCCCGTTACCTAACAATTAGCCTAAACGGATCTGATTACAATACGATACTTATGCAAAGAAATAAATCAAAGAAATCAACTGATCCTAAGGAAAGATATCCTCTGATGTTGTGCTGACGTACACAACAGTTACAAGGCTCATTGGATGGGGATCAGACTTCGGCTAGCACTCAACAACAGTTTCAGACTGTCTTCTATAATGTGCATCTAGCTATTCTGTTGAATGGGTTCACCTCTCATCAGATGAGATTGCTTCAGCTGGTTGTTGAGAAGTATTTCAAAGATCTTGTTTTTATTCAGACCAACTTCGAGTTCCCATGTCAGGTTAAAGTGCTTTTCGATGATGGATGTACGGAGACATTCAAGGTTTCTTATGAGTGGAAACCTAAAAACATGAAGCTCCTGCAGAGAAGACAACTAGTGGGCCTACCAATGAGCCCCACCTGGACGGGGTCATAAAAGGTCCATTCCGTGTGGACACCGCTAAAGCCGTAGAGACTATGCCAATCAGTCCTAATGTGAGAGTGGCTAAGGGGAAATCTCCTATTTTGGGGAAGGTTCATATTGGTGGGGGCCAGCATGCAAGCTCCAAATCTCATGTTGATTTTCATCCAAATTTGGATATACCCAAAACAGGTGCAAATTCTCTTTCCCCTCTTTATGAGTTTTCAAAATCAGAAATGGGAGACCAAGCGCCTAAGAGTCCTGCCCCTACAAGTCTTACGGTTGATACTCCAGGTTTTAGCCACTAGGCTCCTTGCCCGCCAGCCATGGTCTTGCATGGGGAGAGTTCTTTAAATCCAAACACTATAAAGAGGTCACCCGAGCCCAAGGTGGCAGTGGACACTCCATCGGCCATCTATGAGAAAGGTTCTAGCAATGAATAGAAAGTCTATGAGAATCCTGCTTTCTCTAATGCTCCCAACGACAGTGAGAGTGCTACTAGAGATCTCAATTTAGTGGTTGCTTTTCCAAATCAGTATGCCCAGTTAAAAGTGTTTGATTCTATGGAGAATTTTGTTAGACTTGTCAGCCATGCTAATTTGAATAGAGTAGATCCATCTTAAAGTGATTTTGAGACCACTTCATGCTCCTCTTATCCCCAAAGGCAAAAGAATCAAAGTGTGAGGACAATGCAGACTCGTAGCGGAGGGGGGAAGGCATCCACTCATGATGGAAAAGGCAAAACACGGCCTCCCAAATCCAAATAAATTGGTATCTTTGCAAGCTTCAGAAGTTCATAATTTTGGATAGCAAAGTTTTTCCTTTTCATTTTAATGTTCTTCTCCTCCTTTTGAGGTAGTTTTCCAAGCCCTTTTTTGTCATAAGGCATGCTTTGTAGCTCTTTATTATTTGTAATGCCTTCTTTTTTGGTTTATAAAATTATTCAATTACCTAAAAAAAGCAACTTGGTCAAAAAAAGAAGCAGCAAGAATTCAGATAGGAAAAGATACCTTTAGTTGTAGTAGAGCTCAAGGCCCATGCCATCGTGGATCTCGTAGTCCTTGAGGGTGATGTGGTCCTTGTAGATGTTGTACCACTTCTGAATCCGAATCTTCTCGGGGCGGGTCCCCGTCTGCGCCGCCACCAGCTTCTTCAGGTCGCCGATGGTGTCGTCATCGTTGCACTTGACCCTCACCTTCTTCCCCAGCCGGTCGTTCAACACCACCTCGATCATCTTCGCAAAACCCTAGTTCCCAAACTCCACCAGAAGCAGCAGCTAATATCCTCCAATCAGCGGCACGAGGACGAGAACCTTGCGGTAGAAAAGGCCTGGAAGGGGGTATTTATAGGCGCAGTTAGATTTCAAACACAAAAATATCCTTCATTGGCGGCTCAGTACAAAAGTTGTTCTGTTGTTGGAAAGACGAGGAGGGAGTTTTACGTTATTCTACTGACGGTTACACGCTCGGGCAACACGCTTAGGCGGTCGAGCTTCTTTCCTAATTTTAAAACAGGTTTCCGTGAAAATTTATGAATAATTACCTTTTTTAGACGAAATAATAATGGAGTAATAATTTGGGGAATTTATTAAATAATACATAAAATAATAATTACCGATCGGGAACACTTTTCAAAATATTTTTCGATCTAGTTATCTGATCTGCCATGCAGGTGCCAATGTGGCTGCGTAATTTTTTTTACCTCGACCCAAAAGTGTCGATTGAACTGTTGCCTCTCTGACATAAATAGAAAGACTAATGCCTCTTTAATACAAATAGAGAAGTAACACATATCACTATTTTTAACTACAAACTTCAATGATGCATATTTCTCTTATTTCTAATCCATTCTCGCCTATTTTTTTTCTATTCTTCCTTATTTTTAGTGATTTTTTATATAATGGTGATATCACAAAGATATCGAGCCACTGTATAGTATTTATTGTAGTTTTTGTAATATTTTTTTATAGGATATCAAGGTCATTAGGATATCATAATGATCAGAAAGAGCACTAAAAATAAGGAAGAATGAAAAAAAAGGGCGAGAACAGATTAGAAATGAGAGAGATATGCATCGTTGAAATTTGTAGTTAAAAATAGTGAACTGTGTTAGAGGCGTCGGTATATTTATATCATAGAGGCATTGGTTCGACCGACACCTTTCACTTTAAATAGAAGGCGTCGGTTTCGGGTCGGGGTAAAAAAAAGTCACGCAGGCGCCAACATGGCGGATTAGATAACTAGATCGGGAAATATTTTGAACAGTGTTCCAAATCGGTAATTTTTTTTAGGTATTATTTAATAAATTTCCCTAATAATTTACCTTTTCATCGCGTAATTTATTTCTATGCTAGGAAGCACTGATATGTATATAAAACACGGGTATGAGACGATACGTGTGTGGGGTAATACAACAATTTCTAAAAAATTAGGATACAGAGATATTTGTATCATAATATCATTTTTAAGATATACTTACATATGTTTTGGGTTAGTTCTTGTATTAAAAGTTTAATTACTATGAAAAATATTGCATTTGTTTAATGGTTCATTGCTGAATAATGATTTGATGAAGTAATTTGGATGCAGCCATATCCGACCGGGACACAGGTACAATAAAGATACCAGCTCCCATTTTGAAGTATCTGTGCATCCTATTTTGAAGTAACATGTTTTTTCCTGTCTTCATTCTTCATTCAAACTTGAAAACTACATGACCTACTAGAGAAAATTCAGCATTCACTTCAGATTATTGGATTAGATTTTAAAGTGTTGTTAAGTGTATCCTCAAGAGAATAATGCCCCTGATAAGCTATGCCTTGGACCAGTTCTCATGTTATTGGCTTAATAAGCCCCCTTCTTTCCTTACTCATGTACTAGATAAAAATGTGACTGGACTCTTTACTACTCCCTCCGTCCTGAAAAGATATATACATTGTGGAGAATTGAATTGTTTTGAAAGCCATCGTAAACCTACAAGTGGCTGAAAAGATATATACATTGTGGAGAATTGAATTGTTTTGAAAGCCATCGTAAACCTACAAGTGGGAAAAGACCTCTTTAGCTGAGAAAAAGGCTTAGCTGTTCCTATTTTTATCGGCGTAGATAAAAGGGAATTGTACCTGTTTTTTTCAGATGGAGGGAGTACTATAGGGATGGAACCGGGTCGGGTATTGGCAAACCCAGCCCCAGAACCATTGTAATTCTTCAAACCCAGACCCACCACGGTCCCAGAACCGCCCCGGTACTGGAACTTAAAACCCAGACCCGCCCCACCCCGTCCCGGGACCAGAATTTCTATATCTCTAATGTCATATACATTTGCACTTTTTAAATTGTTTGTTTAGACTATTAATTTGTACTTTGCAGTAAGGTATACAATATCCAACTTCGCAGTTTCTGGTGTTCCTTAAATCACACTCTTTGTAAGAGGCTAGAAGTTGACACTATAGACCTGTTTGGTTAGCAGGAAAAAGAAAGAAACAGAAAAGATATAATTTACGATAAGAAAAGAAATACTTTTTTCCTTTGTGTGTGGATATATAGGAAATGAAGATTGGATTTTCTTTGAGTGTGTCACTGGCCTCTACATTTCGTGAACTACAAAGCAATGGCCCTAATTGTATTATCTACAACCAGCAAGCTTTATATCTCAGTGAAGCTGCATCATACAATGTTGATGTGGCTGTAAAAATCGACGGAAAAAATGGAACATCACCCGTTTCAGAAAATCATGAAGAAAAAGCATATGCACCTGACTGGAGATGGCCGACGGAGTCACTGACGTAGATGGGACCCCGGAGATGGCACGGGAGGCGGCGACACTGGAGGGAAGGGGAACTGACTGGAGATGGTCTCGGAACTGACGGGGCGGCGACACCGGAGGGAGGCGGGGAGGGGGATTAGCGATTTCAGATTTGTGAAGAACTGGCACTGTATAACAATCCCAGAACCGGCCCAATAAGGCCGGGTCGAGTCGGGTGAAATAAAAACCCGACCCAAGTTCCGGCTTCCAAAAAAAACTGAAAAAGCCCACCCAGTTTCAAAAGAAACAAGCTGCTCCAACTCGGAAGCTTGGCTTTGCTTTTTAATGGCGGAAAAGGCGTCTTCTGCTTCGTCGTCTTCGTATCTGGTAACTTCTCTCCCCTGTATCTGCTCATCAAAGACTGTCTCCTCCTGCGATTATAGCGCTGTCGCCTGTGTTTCTCTTCCAGGTCCATCAATACCAGGGAGGAAGACAATACGAGGACGGCTCCGACACCGGTTGGGTCGAGGCTCGGACTCACTGCGACCATCTTCCACCAGACCTCCTCTCCCCTTCCCCCCATCCCTCTCACATGCCTCCTCCCGATTCTCCTTGCGCCAGGTTAGTTCTCACCCTCTAAACCTTCCCCTGTTCTTCCAATTCTGATGATCATACAGTATTTCTTGTTTTTCATTTCTTGTTTTGCATGCTATTTCTTTTTGGTACAATCCTGCATGCTAAATTTGCAAACTTTAAATTCTTCCATGATGCAAAAGTTAGCAATTAGTGATTGTTGGAAATTTGTGTTTTTTATATTTATTTATTTGGCCAAATTAAATCAACAAGATGACAGTTATACAAGGGAGAACAAAAAAATTAAATAACTGCAATCTTCCTTGTCATCCATTTGTTGTTTTGCAAGCTAAATATGAAATTTTTAGATTGTGGGCTTGATGCAAAAGCAGTCGCATAATGATTAGGCCTAGTTGAAATTTTATGTTTTTTTTAATTCTTTTTTTAGTAAAGTTTCACTAAAGAGAAAGAGCAAGAAGGCAGTTATACAAGAGAGCAAGAAAATTTAAAATATTACATCTGCCTTCTATCAGAAAGAGAAGGAAATTTATGAACTGACTCAGGTGTGTTTATGAAAACCGACAGAAGAAACGATGGATCAATTTGTCATTGATGTCTCCAAATCATGAATCAAGTGGAAGAAACTTTTTTAAGCAATTAATCCTCATCAAGAATTGCAAAATTCTGCTGGCTTAAGAAGTTATGATCGTGATTTATTCCTGGGATATGCCTATTCAATACTCTTAGACTAAAGCGTGGCCTTAATATGTTCAGTTTTATGACCTTAATGTGGCCATGATTTTAATATATTCTGAACTGTTTTAGTGTTCATCTCTGTACAAGGAGTTTACTTGTTCAGTTTTCTGTCCAAGCCAACTTGTTTGTTAATTTATTAACTTATTTACTTTTTTATAAGAAACTTGTGTAGAAATTTAGTGTGAAATAGGGTTGTGGCCTTACAGTTTAATACACCATAGAGGAGAATTCAAAGAGAGAAGATGCTTCTTACATGAATAAGCGAATTCCAGAAAGTTCACAACTGGCTCTGCACTTCACTCTGAAGCCGAGCCATATTTTGGTCTGAGTGCTTCTAATGATTTGCTCTGAAATTCTTGAACTGTGTTTATATTTCTGCTTCTGGAAACACTATAGACAAATTCCTGATTAACCTCATCTAATATGCATCCATGTCTTTTTTAGATGTGACAATCCTAGAGAGAACTGGTTATGCTTGACCTGTAAACATGCCCTGTGCAGTCGATTTGTCAATCAACATATGCTTGAGCATTTTCAGGAAACAGACCATTGTGTAGCTCTAAGTTACAGGTATTAATATGTGACTTCTTCTTGGCTTTCCTTGTCACATACCTGACATTTTGACTACAACAATTCTAAAACAATCTTGGTTTGTGGTGGCAGCGATTTGTCAGTTTGGTGCTTCAAATGTGATGCATATCTAGATGCCCAGGCGATCTTGCCCTTGCGGCCTGTATATGAAATTGTGCACCTTCTAAAGTTTGGGGTGCGCCCACCATTTCGAGCTGTGGAATCTTTGTAGCTCTATGCTCACCCAGCACAGGCTTCATTTTCAAGCGATTAAAACATGATACTTGGATTTGGCTTAATATTTAATACCTAATTTCGTTTAATCAACTGAAGTGAAGATGTGTAATTATGATTGTTGTAAAAAAAAAACTGAAGTGAAAATTAGCCTGTCTCATTTTTTTAATTACTATTTTGCTACTCTGTAGTTTCAACTTCATTTGTGGGATAAAATAATGTTGTCAAAAGGTGTTTGTGCCTGAAATATAAGAGTTTGGGAATCATATTGCTCCAATATTCTCAACTGTTATATTTTAGCATGTACAGAGTATATACTTTAAGGTGATCGGGCAACAACTGTGTAAACTAACCCCGTCCCAGTTTCTTGTGATTGTTTAAGGATCCCATGGGGTGTATATATTTCTCGGCAGCCATGAGTCTTTTAAGACAAAAAAGAAAAAAGCTGTTTGTGCCTGAAGGTTCTAAATTGCCTTCTGTGATGGTTAGAAGCTAGCGTCAAACTATTGTCATTTGTCCTTGTTGTCTGGTTGGATGAGGAAATCCAACACATGATTCGGAGAGGACATGGGGAGTAAAATAACTCAGAACAGTTGCACTAGCAACTGAAATTTGGACAGTTGTTCTCTCCCTTCAGCCCGTTGTTTCCAACTGACAAAAGAGACAACATTAAATGACTAATTCAAGTCAAGTTGACGTCATTTGTTCTAGGAAAAATATTTTTTCATCTGTTCTTTCATCCTTCATCATTTGAGGATATACAAATCAAGAGCATCGGTGCTCTAGGGCATCTTAAATATGAACTAAGTCAAGTTTTCTATATGAAGTTCGAACAAGAAAAAAAGGTTCATTCAATGGACCATGCAAAAGTGTTTACTCCATCATATATTAAGGATGATGGATTTCCGTGAAAGTAGATATTTTTAGTTTTCTTGGTTATGTTATGGGTCTTGAAGAGCAAAACATGGAAAAGGAATATTGTACAAGACATTTTCTTGACAATATCTGCTACCAAATTCTCATTTATCTTTTGTTTCTGGACACTACATAAAAAAATGGCTAGGCTGCATGAAAAATACATATTTGCTTACCATTTCTCCTTGTCGTGACTACTATGTCAATAGCTATTATCTTCAGTTTACTTGATTTACCACCACTTCAACCAAAATTTGGAGTGCTACCCCTCTAAATCGCATGCTCTATCCTTGCACTCTAATTTACCCCACCTTGTATCTACTCTATGGAAAGGGAAGATTACCTTTCTCTAAGGCTACAACAACAAATATTAACATCAGCATAAACTTAGTAAAACTGAATTTCCTACCATTTACAAACAGAATCAAGTATACTCATCCATGTTAGGAGTTAAAACCAAACAAGAGGCTTTGGGGAGTTCTCTTCGGTGATCCATAAAAATATAAGTGGGCTAGGAAGAAAACTTATGTGTTAAAACATAGTATTGTACGTTGGGTTCCGGAGGAAGGTTTCACTTCTAAAAATTTGACTGAAGACAAAGAGCTTGTACGCAAAGCTAAGCATTACTTGGTTTAAGTATTCTTTGATGAAGTAGTTCACAGCTTATAAGTAACTTTTTTTTTGCTACATTATAAGTTACTTGTTAGCAACTGCCTTCTGCTTTGTATAAAAAAAAACTGTCTTTTGCTTTAAGTGGAAAGGATATCAAGAAGTCTATGAACTTTAGCTTTACCTGTTTGATCAGAAGAGATTTTAGTGTGAATGTGTGATGACCTTATAAGATAATAACTTGAACTCCAGCAGCTAAGTGCAGCAATCAATTTCTTCTCTATCATTTCTTTTCCTACTATACGTTGTTGATTGTTCCTCAACAAACATTCGTTTTACTGTAATCCTTTTTCAGTTGTTCCTTTTTATATATGGTATTTCGTTGCAAGGAGGGGCTTCAAATCATAAACCTCTGAAGGCTGTTTCACATCAAATCCCAATTGAAGTCTCTTGCAGACCATTCTGCCATACAAAACTGAATGTCCTTTGGAAATGTATAAACAAAATTTAAATAACTTAAGTTATAGCCACAATTCTCGCCAGAAAGAAAGACTTTTCAAGCTATGCGAAGCTGAAGTCCGCTCTTATATTATTGCTAATGTGCATCTTCTTAAGCTCTCAGACAAATTTCCTTTCATCAAGTCTCGTTGGAGACTGTAATTTTTCAATTTCTTCAGATGCTAGCCATTTTATAATTCCTATTTTTACCTGATGAAAGGAGGCACCCCACAAAAAACACAAAGCACACAAAGAAAACATGCGTGATAGCCAAAAGCAACAAGCACATATGTCCATCGTCATGCTTCTAATTGTATATCCAGCAAAGAGATGGATAATTTGTCCTTGTATATATGTTAAAATTGGATAGAGAACAAATAGAACTGGCACAGATACGTGTTCTAATCACCATAATAAGTGATACGCACAGATCAAGTAGTAGTGAAACATGATAGCATTGCCTCAAATCTACTCTGAAATAACAGTCATTATAAACCAAGCCAAGCATACCTTCTATTAACAACATTTTTGAACATGACAGACCCACTGAGAGAATTCCACCTGCATGTACTGGATTTGCTATGTCATTACATTTACACCAAGGATTAAAATCAGATAAAAAGTAAATAATTAAATCGTTTCTTAATTCGTATATTTCCTTACATATCTATAATTTATAAATTCCGTTCATATATTAAGTAGAGTCCTGATTGAGTTGCATTATTTTATTCTAAAAAATTACTTGAAGTCGCAATGTTATATATCTGAGAATGCTAGACACATTATAGCAAGCAGACTTGAAAGACATACTTCTATTAAATAGCGATGTGAATTATCCAGCAAAAAAAAATGAAATGAATGCACCAAAATTATCGGTAGCTCACTGAAAAGAGTTTTCATATCAGAGTATTGCAATGATTACGAAAACAAATGAAGCTAATTCACTGATATAAAGAAATACTTTGTATTCAAATTTTCTAGCTTGTCACTTGTTCCAAGAAAAGAAGTTTTCACACAACACAGCTGCATTGAATGACTAGTCAGCCAGAGTCAGGTCAGCTTGACTCATTCTGCAGATCAAACTTTTCGTGAAAATGTTTTCACTCCCCTGGCTTAATGCGACTTTGCAAGGAAATTCGACCAATTGAACTCTAACAAAAAAAAGCTTCGGTTTACTCAATTTGACAATAGTCTGTGCATATAATTCTTCTCATCATAATTAGAAGGCATAACATGATAAGATAACATAATTCAAAATCTTTTTGAAATGATCAGCACATTCTCTGCAAGGGTAAAGCCGAGACAATATGACCATCTGCATCCACAAAACCAGTTCAATTTTTACTACTACTTAGGATGGACAAAATGTGTGTAACTGTGTGTGTGTGTGTGTGTGTGTGAGAGAGAGAGAGAGAGAGAGAGAGAGAGAGAGAGAGAGAGAGATGGCTTCAAAATCAACAAGTACACAGATCAAGAAACAAAAGGTAGGAGGTTTTCCTACTCTGAACGTTAATCGACCTTGAAATATAGCTGTTAAAAAATGCAATGATAGAATCTTACATCCTTCAAAAACTCATAGTTGCAAGCGTAAAGGAGACTGATCACAACATCCTCACGAGATGCTATCAGTGACTTTTCAAGGTTTCTTAAAGAATGAGAGGAAGGTTCAGGAGTACTTAAGTATTTAGTGAGACAAGATCTGGAGATACATGAAGCAGGAAGCTATCCATAACAGATCCTTCCTAGACTAGAAGCAAAGGGATATCCAAGTCTAGAACTGTTTTTGTGCCCGGTTTTGATTGGCACACAAAACAGGTCTGGATCTGGAGGCCTTGCAATGGTGTCATGAACAAGGATGGATAGTGATGTAGAGCATATAGCTGTTGACAATGATGTTTCTTCCTTTAGCGCATGATGGGACCATACGAAATTTCTGCGCAAAAGTGGAAGCAAATCAGAGACTCAGTTTGATTTAGGATTCCTAATTAAGTAGATGACGAGTGAAGGGTATTTTGCGGTACTCACTTGATATTGCGACCTATTTATCTCTAATGTGCAAGATTAGAGATAATTTAACAATTGTGAATCAGATGCTTAGATGCGGCGTCCATGGGTGGGAAATGACTTATAACAATTTCTATGTTTGATCTCTGAACGGTGTATTTGACCGTTGCTTTTGCCTTTTGAATGTTTGATGTTTGATAGCGGACCTATTACTATTTCTATGTTGTGCTCTTATATATCAAACTAGAGTTGTCTTAGTAAACCAATTTGGTTAGAGATCTTCCAAATGAAATACAGGTTCGACTCTTGCTTGATTGATAATCGAGATTAGAATTAATGATATAAATTCTAAGATCTCTAGATCACAAAGCGAGTGGTGGTCAAACAACTGAGGACCTATGTTCAGTACATTTATACTTTGGAAAAGTTTCAAAGCACATCACCATCAGATCAAAGTTCAAACAAATATTTAGGTCCAAGAAGAAAGATCAAACAATTGTTCAAATTGTGACTGCCAATGCAGAAATTGCTCTTCTAGGCTCAGAATGTCCTTCCTGTCCACAATGTAGTGTTTATCACACCTGAATGCAATCACCTTCATATTTTGGTTTTATCTTGATATATTCAAGCACTTTAAGAAGCAGATGCTGTTTTTCACCTGCAGCGAAGGTAGAATGTGGTATATGCACACTTCTGATCACTTATTGGTTCATTTAATTGATTTTATTCTGGAGCCTACCTATATCTTTACCTTAATATTTTGTTTGCCAATGCCAATTACTTCTAGCTTGGGCCCAAATTGTTGCAAGCCGGTGCTTCATGTGTTATGAGCCAGGGGCCCCAACGTTATGGGGCCCAAAAAAGAGTGCATTTCTTTTTTTTAGCAGTAGGAAAGAGCGGAATTAGCTGGTGGCATTATAGGGCGACATTTGTTGGCCCAAAAGGACGTTCTACACACACTTTAGCACTTCCTATGTTATTAACCTGAAACTTTATGCTTGAATTGAGTTTGATTAGAATCCATTATGAAAATCACCTCTAAAAATATGGCAGTATATTAAAGTGTTTATTTAGGAGTTGAATAACGACATAGAAAGTATCCTTAGGTTCAAAAACATAATTTTTCATAGAGTCCAACTGAAGAAAAGAGTCGTAGTAAGGAAGATTGATTTACTTCGGAAAGCATCCTCAGGAGAAGTAGTTCCAAAAAGATAAACTTTGTATAAATTGATCTACTTTTCAGAGGTTTATCGTCACCGGGAAACAAAGAGACTAGAGTCCCATAGATTCCAGAGTGCCCTAATACCAACAACAGCCATGCAAAGCCCTAAACTTGACACTCCCCCCTCCCATATGATGAGCAGCAGGTGGTCGTCCCTCTCAGATGACCTCCTAGTGCTCCTCCTCCGGCGCCTCCACCTCCCCGACTATGTCCGCTTTGGCGCCGTCTGCCGGTCTTGGAAGACCATCTTCTCCTCTAAACCCTGCCCTCCATTGCCTCACCTTCCCTGGTATGTTCTTCCCAGTCATCCAACCAGCTTGAACAGTCGGTCCCTCTCCTTTTATTGCCCCTCAGACTCCCGAATCTACAACTTCCCAAGCCTGCATGAAATAGACAACAATGGATACGACATACCCTTTACGCCCTGCCCCGGCTCTTTCCACGGGTGGCTGATGATGTCTGCTGACAGCCTCCCCGACAGCCGGCTATTTCTCTACAACCCGATTTCCGGTGCCCGCGTCGAGCTCTCCCCACCCTGCATGAGGCTCCGCGCTAAGACCATCTTCGTCCCCGCCACCGATGCTCACTCACCATACATTGTGGCCTATTTTGAACTAGCCGGTGCAATTGGAACCTGCATGCTTTCTGAGGGCAAGCAACGAGGCTGGACGTGGTTCGTGCATGAAAACTTCCCAGACTTCAAGTACGAGGATATAATCATGTACAAAGGTTCGCTCTATTCTTTGATTGACACGGGCGAGCTCAGGTTGATCAACTTCTATCCTTCTCATGAAGGTATTGTTCTTCCTCAAGTCCACACTGTAGTAGCTCCAGTCTTCAACTCCCCACTACCTCCAGGGACGCAAATCCTCCTGGTTGAATGTAAGGGGGACTTCTTGTTGGTGAGCATTAATCCACGAGAGAGTGACATAATGAAATTGTTCAAGGCCAACCTGAGGATTGGGCGTTGGGAAGTACCCGGTTATGCAGAGAAGTGCACCTACTTTGCTGGTGATAATTGGATGTTTTGGAAGTATCTGTACAAAGAGAAGAGGTTGAACCCTGCAAATTATATATGTGATGGATATCTTGCCCGAGTATGCACTTGGCTAGTCCCAGAATTTTCTTAGTGGGCCGTGCAGCACTAATTGAGATTGATTAGTCAATTGATTAGACTCCACTAATTGATGATATCTTGTCATCCTATTCAGGTTTGGAGAGATGGAGGAGGTGTGGAACAACACTTTTATGTTTCTGATAATGAACCCTTCTAAAGCTCTGGTAGGGTTAGAGGGTGATGGGCCCTCTAACTTTTTGTTAGGGCCAAACCATTGAGCAACCTTTTTAAGGATCTAAATGCCTAGCATATTAGGAAAGGTTTGCAAGCGAATACGGCGACAAGATATGACACGGCGACAAGATACAGACATAAACATAAGGACTGATATTTTCCCAAAAAGTAAGATACGACAGTTCATTTTTAAATATATTTTTTGGTATTGTAGCATCACATTTTTTTCCTTTCAACCATTTAAATGTTATAACTACAAACTTATGATTAAAAAATAATTTTTTAATCATAACTTCTACGCAATTTTTGACAAAGTTTCTTCTTTTTTCAGCTTCTTATTTCGTATTGGTCTTGTGTAACATTAGGACATGTTTTAATTCTTGTATTCCTAATCCTGAGTAAGTATGCCTTTACTCTAGAATAAGAACTGCTATAAGACAATAATTGCAAATGAACCTTGCATTATTACCTCTTTCACTTGCTCTTCCTAATTTAGTAATATAGATCTAAAGTAGAAGATTTTTATCAAATTCCCTACTACTAATTGAACTAGTGGCTTCCATAATGTTATGACTCTTAGTGACTCATACAAACACACAGAGTTAAATACAATAGAGCATAATATAAATTGGCATGTAATTAATTATAGTTCATGCATTCTTCGTTCCCCCACATCTACCTTAAAAGTCAATCAATCGGCAAAGCCAAAAGCAAAACACACATTCGCCATATCAACAAGACATATAGCCGAATAGAACAAACCACCCACCAACAAAATCAGCATTAAAAGAATTCAATCATCTAATCATTTGTAATGGAAACCAAGAACATAAATAATTAAGAGACCATATAGTATGAACCATTCACTGATCACAAACACCATATTGTATGCAAGAAGAACAAACTTGTAGCAATCTGTTTTTGTCACACGAACTTTTTCCCATTCAGCCGACCCAAAATCCATCAAGCCACGGACCATAAGACAGTACCCACAACACCAAATACGAATAAAAGACAGCCAAATCCCATATCCAAAATCTTAAAGACAAACCTAAAGGCGAAGGCTAAAGAATATTTTTACTACCATATTACGACAACGGAGGAGATCCACCTCGCAGAACACCCCATCAGATGCGCGCCGAAGAACCCGTGTCCTGCCTTCCCGCCTGCTGCCAACTTCCCCCGTGTCCCGCCTATGTCCTGCCCGTGTCCGCCCATATCCGTTTTTTTTTATTTTTTCTTAAATCGAAAGCGGCTGCGATATGCAGGCAGCCGAAACGCAGTGGTATCTGTATCCGATATATATCGGATACGGATATGGCGCCCATTTTGACGTGTCCGTGCTTCCTAGGCAAGGACTAAGGAGAAGCCAACGTGAAAGCATCGTTACAACTTACAGCATGGCACGGGGTAAAAGGGGAGAGTCCATGTGATTTTCTATTTTTTCTGTCGTCTGGGTCTGTAGAGATTAAGGAGCCAGAGGGAAAGAGGGTAGCATTTCCTGACCTGATTATCTCCTACTTCCTCCTATACTATCAAATTAAAAGTCGAATAATTTTTCTCGTTTCTTGAGAAATAAAGAAGTCTCGTCTTATTATAGATTTCTGGCTGTCAATCTGTTCAATAATGCTTTAGGTTTCTTTGTTCCCTTCCTATCAATTGCCTTCGCTCCTTCCCCACATACTAGGATTGAGCTAGGATCTCGTCAATGCTACTAATCCAAGTATCTCTGATGTCTGCATGTAAGTATATTAATTCCCTGTCTCCCAATATGCATCTGCCAAGGCGCATTTAGCTTCTAAGTTTTTGGTATGCATTAGGTCTGCCGGAGTGAAGAAGTCATAGAATAATTGCAGAAGTCTCGGCAGTCATAAGTTTCTTAAGGCTAAAAAGAAAAAGGTATTTGTGCCTGAAGGCCCTAAACTTTTCTGTAATGGTTAGCAGCCGGCGTCAAACTATTGCCCTTTGTCCTAAACTCCTAATTGTCTAGTTAGATAGAGGAAATCCAGCAGAGGATTTTGAGAGCATATGGGGAGTAAAATAACTCAGGACAGTTGCACTGGGAACTGAAATTCGGAGAGTTGTTCTCTCCCTTCAACCCGATGTTTCAACTGACAAAATAGAGACAACCTCAAATGATCGCAGCTCCAGGAAATACATTTCTTCATCTGTTCTTTCATCTTTCATCATTTGAAGATATACAGGTCAAGAGCATTGGTGCTCCAGGGCATCTTAAATATGAACTAAGTCACTAACTCAAGTTGTCTATATGAATTTCAAACAAGAATATAACGTTCATACAATGGACCCTGCAAAAAAGTGTTTATTCCTTCATAAACCGAAAATGATATATTTCTGTGATGCAAATATTTTTAGTTTGCTTGGTTCTGTTATACGTCTTGAAAAGCAAAAAGTAGAAAAGGAATTTTGTACAAGACATTTTTCTGGAAATAACTCATTTATCTTTTGTTTCAATAACACTATAAAAAAAATTGGCTAGGCCGCATGAAAAGGACATATTTTCTTACATTTCTCCTCGTTGTGATTTACTATATCTTCAGTTTACTTGATTTACCACCACTTCAACCGAAATTAGGAGTGCTGCCCTCTAAATCACATGCTCTGTCCTTGCACTCTAATTTACCCCACCTTGCATCTACTCTCTGGCAAGGGAAGATTACCTTTCCAAGGCTGTAACAACAAATCTTAACATCAGTGTAAACCTAGTAAAACTGAATTTTCTTCCATTCACAAACAAAATAAATTATTTTCATCCATGTTAGGAGTTAAAACCAAACAAGGGGCTTCAGGGAATTCTCTTTGGTGATCCAAAAAATATTGGTTGGGTAGAAAGAAAACTTATGTGCTAAAACATAGTATTGTAATTTGGTTTGCGCAGGAGGTTTCACTCTTAAAAATTTCACTGAAGACAAAGAGGTTGCATGCAAAGCTATGCATTACTTGGTTTTTCTCCGATTGAGTAGTTCACAGCTTAGAAATTTTTGTTTTTGCTACATTATAGGTTACTTGTTAGTAACTGCCTTCTGCTTTTGTATATATAAAAAAAACTGCCTTCTGCTTCAGGTGGAAAAGATATGAAGAGGTCTATAAGCTATTAGCTTTACCTGTTTGACCAGAAAAGATCTTAGTGTGAATGTGTGATAACCTTAGAAGATAATAACTAGAACTCCAGCAGTAATAACTAGAACTCCAGCAGCTAAGTGCAGCATTCAATTTCATTTCTATCATTTCTCTTCCTACTATCCCATGTTGATTGTTTCTCAACATACATTCATTTTACCGTAATTCATGTTCATCTGAACGGTTTTATATTTGGTAGTTCGTTGCAAGAAAAAAAGTGGCAGAAAATTACCATTGATAAGCATATATTTGGGCTTCAAATCATGAGCCTCTCTGAAGGCTGTTTCACATGAAATCCCAATTGAAGTCTATTGCAGACCATTCTCCTAAATTACGTGATAGTCACAATCCTTGTCAGAAAGCAAGACTGTTCAAGCTATGCAAAAAGTCCGCCCTTAAATTATTGCTTATGTGCATCTTCTTAAGCTCTTAGATGAACTTTCTTTTATCAAGCCACAATGGATGCTAGCCATTTTGTAATTCCTGAATTTGCCTTAAGATAGGAGGCAACCCCCCCAAATTACCAAGCGAAAAAAATAACTTACATGACAGCCAAAAGTAACAATCACATATGTCCATCGCCATGCTTCTAATTTTATATCCAGCAAAAAGATGGATAATGTTTCCTTGAAATTAATAGAACTGGATTACTGATAGGTATTCTGATCACCATGATAAGTGATACGGACAGATCTAGCAGTAGTGAAACATGATAGCATTGTCCCAAATCTTCTTTGAAATGTTAACAATCATAATAAATCAGCCAGGCATACCTTCTATTAACAACATTGTGTACATGGCAGAGCCACTGAGAGAATTCCACATGTGATCCTGCCTGTACTGGATTTGCTCTGTCATTACATTTACAGCAATGAATAAATCAGATAAAAAAGAAATAATTAAACCATTTCTTAGTTCATATATTTCCTTATATTTCTGCAATTTTTGAATTGTGTGCATATATTAAGTGGCGTCCTGATTGAGTTGCATTATTCTATTCCCAAAAATGATTTGAAGTCACGGTGCTATTTATTTGAGAATGCTAGCACGTTATTGCAAGCTGACTTGAAAGACATGCTTCTATAAAATGGTGCTACCAATTATCCAGCAAAAAATGGAATTGACACACTAACATTATCGGTAGCTCATTGAAAGAGTTTTCATATCATACTATTGCAAAGATTATGAAAACAAATGAAGCTAATTCACAGAAATAATGAAATACTTTGTATTCAATTTACAGGCTTGACACTTGTTCCCAGATGTTATTGCTAAAGCTATCAAATGTAGCACATATAAGAAGTTTCCACCCAACACATCTGCACTGAATGACTAGTCAACCAGAGTCAGGTCAGCTAGACTGATTCTGCAGATCAAACTTTTGGTGACAATGTTTTCACGCCATGACTTAATGTGACTTAGCAGGACATTCGACCAGTTGAACTTAAACAACAAAAGAGATTCATTTTACTCAATTTAATTAAAATAAATAACATGATAAGATAACATACTTCAAAATGTCTTTGAAATGATCAGCACAATCTCTGCAAGGGTAAAGTCGGGACAATATGGCCATCTGCATCCACAAAACCAGTTCAAGTTTTACTACTACATACGATGGACAAAAAGTGTGTGTGCGCATGCGTGTGTGTGTGTGTGTGTGAGAGAGAGAGAGAGAGAGAGAGAGATGGCTTCAAAATCTGTAAGTACACAAATCAAGAAAAAAAGGTAGGAAGCTTTCCTACTCCAACCATTGGTGGACCTTGAAACATAGCTGCTAAAAAAATGTAATGATAGAATCTTACACACTCTAAAAACTTGTAGAGCGTGCGCAAGGTGACTGCCCACAACATCCTCACGAGATGCTATCGGTGACTTTTCAAGATTTCTTAGAAGTAGTTTGTGAGACAAGGTCTGGAGATGTATGAGAGGGGTAAGGAAGTGGTCTGGGTGGGCCAGATTGTTAAGCAAATAGGTGTGACCAACACAAACAACTGGGCTGAATCATTGATGATGAACAGATGATAATGCAAAAAATTTTTTATCGTTTTTTAAGACATGAGAGTTATTTTGGCCATGTTTATAATTATGTCTTACGCATGAATAGCTGTTACTAGATTAACAACCTGACACAATATTCCTTCATTTACCAGCAGGAGGCACCAGTGTTGTCAAAGGGCTTAAACACTCCATACAATTGCAAGGAATAAACTTATGATGGCCCCTTGACCAAAAAATGGAGAACGTGTAATGCTATTCATTTCTTCTAATCTGCATGCTGCTTCAGTATACCATCAAATATATTGAACGCACCTTGATTCAAACCAGTACTAGCAGTAGGAGGCACCATGCATTCACAGGTCTTAAACACAATACATCATGCAGGATAACACAAGATTCCCCTTGACAACACATGGAACTTGTGTCATACTATTTAGCTCCTCTATGCTGCTTCAAGATATTGTTTATCTAAACGAAATGAACTAAAATATACTGATATAATTCTAAAGCATTCTCAAACAATCAATACAACTAGCTACAACACGTTTTCAAGCAGAGGAAGCTTGCTATTGAACAAGTAATTAGGCTGTGTAACAGGGAAGAAATAAGATAACGATATTCATAGGTCAAAAGTTAAAGTGTAAAATGCGTGTATATGTGTGTTTGACATGAGTCATGGAGAAAAATTAGCACTTACCAGTTCTTTTACATCTCGTTTTTGTTGCCTTGTTGGGTTTTCCGGATACTGTAAATATCAGATAATTACCACCAAAACTATATATACACACACAAGGATTTAGGCATGTATTGAAAATACTTTTTAATTCCATATTAATAGTCCTATTTTCAAAATGAATTATAATCGATTCAGTTTGAAAAGCCAAAGCGGACTATTTATATGGAAGGAGGGAGTATCACTTTTCTTTATGTATGTTCTGAACAAGCCGAGCAGAAAATATTCAATACTTTCAATTCCATATTAATATTCCTATTTTCAAAATGAATTATAATCGATTCAGTTTGAAAAGCCAAAGAGGACTATTTATATGGAAGGAGGGAGTATCACTTTTCTTTATGTATGTTCTGAACAAACCGAGCAGAAAATATTCAATAGTTCAAATTTTGGAGAAGAATAAGAGCAAGGACTGTCCTCATAAACTGGAGATCATATGGCCTTGCACACATGACTATACAAGATTATGATTTCAAAACATTCGCAAGGATTCGACAGTCAATACAAGAGATCTTGCGCAAGATGTACCTTCACAAGTGCATTCTAAAGTGGAATATATTTTCTTTTGCCTTTTTGAGATATCCTTAAATTTTTCACAATAGAAACCAACTAAAGAAATTAAAAACAAGAAGTACCACCGACAATGAGGAAAATCAAAAGTAAATTGAGATAAAAACTACACTGAAAACCATTATTTTTTCTTTCCGAATACTCAGGGTAGTTTATTGAAAGTCAGCGGTTAAAACAAAGATTTCAACAAAAGTCACCAATTCAGAAATGCAGTGATTTTTTAAGAGTAGAACTAGGGTTCAACAAACAGAATTAATGGCAACTGTTAATTCAATAGACAAAGAGATGAACCATTACCTGGGCAGCCAGAGTGTGGAGCAGCGTCCAAGTAGCTCTACCCAACTCTTCCTTAGTCAAAGGTTTTGCCTGCCGCCAATTCAAAAGGATAAGCAACATTTACATATGAAACACATATCAGTAATGAAGAAGCATCCTTAGTAAACCAATTAACAGTGGAAAAGAGACAAAAAGGACTTAATTAGAAGAGCAAACGTCCCAAAGACTAGAGCTTTTCATATAAATGACACAGTTTCTACTAATGTAATGGAGACCCAACAAAGAACAAGCCTTATAAACTACACAGCACCGTTCCATGAAATTGTGCTGTTACCTTTGATGAAGAAGAAGAAATGGGATGCAACGAAGAAGTTTGCTCTTGGGTAGAGGAGGTGTCAGTCGGTGGTGGACTTGGTTTGGAGACGACGGAAAGAAGTAGCGGTCGGTGCTGCTTTTGGTTGTTGTTGGGGTCGTGATGGCCGACGAATTGGACGAGCTGGGACGGGACGGAAAGAATGAAGCTTTGGGTTGATTTGAGAAAGACCACCCATGGATTCTCAGACATTGATGATGGCAAGATTAGCAGATGGAGAGCAAACTCAAGGCCAAGTATGAGATGGATGGTGGGCTAATGGTAGTTATGGGAATTGAAATCAATGGAAAAGGTGGAAGCTTGCAAAAGCTTGTAGCCAGTTGCAGGGGAACCAAAGTGGTGAGGAAGCAGCAGAAGCGATGGGACTATGACCCAATACTACTTCAATTTCAACGGCTAGGATTTAGGGGGTGGATGCAGCGGCCCACATGTTTACTGTCTATTCGTTATTAATGTATTAATATGAATTCATATTAATAATGAATATTTCAATCTGCTGAAATTTTTGGAGGGTCCCTTCAGTCTTTCATCTCTAAATCCTTGCATCAATATGTACACAAATAAAAAAAATTGCATCTTCCAACTTTGCACTGTGTTTTATCTCTAACAAACTTATACTAGTCTAAAATCTTTTACATTCATTTTTGCTTTGTTCATGTAAATAATAGGGGAAATTATATAATAAATCACCCAAAAAAATCTATTTTGACGCACTGTTGTAAATATTTCCCGAACATGCTATCTGACAAACCACGCACCTGAGTGGCTTTTTTTTTAAAACCGACCCGACTTTCCTTTTCAACCAAAATCCTTTTCAATTGACGCTTTTCAAGGCCTTGTAACTTTTTTTTGTATACAGCCTGAAGGCGTCGGTTCTTTCAACTGATTTCTCTATATTAACATATTCCCATAATACGAAATCCAAACCTTTTTTACCACCTGATAACACAATATACATATATATAACATATGTCACAATATTAAACTTACACAAACAAATTAGACTATTACAAAGACTAACACAATATTAAACTATTACAAAATTATACAAAGTATTACAAATTTACTAATAAAATTACAAGTGTTCAATCAACTCTCCTCAACCTATTCCTACCATGTCCTCGTGCTCGAGCTGGAATATGCTCATGCTCAACGTCAGGTATAACATATGAAGATGAAGGTGCCTGACGTAGAGCACAGAGTGCACGCTGTCGCAGAGTATATACTTTCGAGAAAGAGCCTTCTCAACTTGATCGAGCGGGGCATCTGGAACAATTGGTGATGGGGTAAAACTCGTTGTGTCGGTTGATGATGTCACAACGTCAGAACAACCTCTAGTCCTGGAAGCTAATACAAGTCCTGGAACAACCTCCAGTCTTGGAATCTCTATCATAACTGCCTGAAGCAATGACAAACTCTCAAGAACATGTCCAGAGATATCGTGTAGCGTCTGGCATGCCGCTAGCAAACTCTCATAGGATCGGTCCATCAAAGCTCCCTCCGTCTGAGTGAATGTCTATCTCACACAAGTAAGCTAGAAAGAAAAAAATATATATGTTATCTACTCACCAACGCACAGAACAATAGTGAATTAAATCAAGTATAAAGTCAAAGATACTCACCAACGCCCGCTCAGTGTCGCCCCTCGGTTGATATAACATCTCCGCCTCATGCACGGGTGGCATGATAAGTCTCCTAATGATCCTCAAGTACCATCTCATTATGCATTATCCGCATCTCGCCCCGTCATAGCAGGCTCCCCCTGAATGAGAGTGGTCGTCTGGTCGTCCCATCTAGTAATATAGGCCTCATGATGTGACCTCTAATCAAAACTCCCTCGGCCTCGGCACGATAATCGTTCAATGAACTCCACAACAAGAGGGGGAAAACTTGCTCTAATCCGAATTGCAACATGACCCGATCCGAAACATGCATCTCAACGATGTCAACATATATATATATATATATATAGCATCCTAGATAGCCACACATGCGCTCCATCCGTACATACTCCAGGTAACTGCGCTAACACATCATCATGATATGGCTACCATGTTACCTACAACATATGAAGATGGCACTTTACTTTTTGTGAAATGTACATTCGTCATATTCATAACATGTGCAATATAAATGACCAATATCTGGCCGGATCGTTGATAGTCTAATTCAGATCTGTACATCACTAGGACACTGTGAGGATTCACAGTTTTTGCCTTCTTCGTAGACCATTTAACATAAAGAAGATGAGAAATAAATTATTTAAAATGTCAATACAAGATCATCAAATAACTTAAATAAATAACACATACCAAACTCCTAACAGAGACAAACCATCTAGTGGAGTGCTCTTAATGGTTGGACGGCCAACATGCAATCTCTCCCAAAACCATAGCTATTTGACACATACACACCCAACATGAATCAAATGTTATACTTATGATAAATATAATAGCGAAAGATTATTGATGGTTTACCTGGGTGAGGGTGACGCACCCGGCAATCCCTAATGTGCTGGGTTGGCAAGCTTTTCCCAACTCTTTGTACAGCTAGGCAAGGGTGGCACTGCCCCATGCATACTGTCCCGCGGTGTACAAATCCTCTAACAAAAGGAGATACATGGGGTGCACATGGCTGCTGCTACTATCGGCAAATATAGTGCTACCAAGCATATAGAGTAAGCATGCTCGTGCATGTTGCTCGACATCAATCTCTGTGGCATCCTCCAGTAGGCGACTGAATTGCTTTCTCAACCACGAAAGACTGGCCCTAGTTCGTCTTTTCAATGCTTCACGTGGAGGTACCCGTCCAAGAAGGTGCTCATATACCTCATTCCAGTCAATGCCCACAGTCGATCAACTCACCGCAATGCCATCAACGCACAATCCGAGTATTACAACAACATCCTATAACGTTATAGTCATCTCCCCCAAATGTAAGTAAAAAGTTTGCGTCTCCCTCCGCCATCTCTCAACTGGGGCAGTAATGAGAGCCCTATCAATCCTAATATACTGTAAATGTGTAAAGTGCCAAAATCTTGCCATCTCTATGTACGGCAACATGCGTGCATCAACTACCCAATGGCGCACGTTTTGCAAGTGCTCGGTGCATTCAATGCACCCGAGATCCTATACACATGAAAATTAATTTACAATTAGAAAAGTAGTTAAGTATATACAATATCCAAAACTAAGGAGATAATGATTATGCACATACATCTCCATTCCATATGCCATCAGATCTGTGCGAGCTATGCTTTGTGAGGACGGAAGGATCAATCGGTCCTGGGTCCATAATATCTACAAAAAACTAACAATTAATAATAACTTCAAAGAATGTATAAAATAAGTTAATTTACATATAAAGATCTATTGTGACCGACGGGGTCACAAGGGTTTGCCTAGACGGCAGGAAGGAAGAAGAAGAAGAAGAAGAAGAAGAGTAGAGGAAATAGTTCTTTATTGCATGAAAAACAAATGAGGAGGACGACCTCCTTATAAAAGGAGAAGATGGCGCGTCTCCTTAGTGGCGCACGCCATCTGTCCCATCTGATGGGCCACTAATTGGCCCTTGATTATTCTCTACCAGTCCGTTATCTAATAATTAGCCTAAACGGGCCTGATTACAATCTGATACATATCAATCAACTATCCTAATGAGAGATTGGCTAAGTGATCGTTTAAAATTAAAACCCTTGCAACTACGGTGAGTATTGATAAGGGTTGTCGAACCTCAGGGACGGATGAATGATTCACCAAATTCAAGAGAAAATAGCAATGTTCATTCTAGACTAAGAAAGCAATGAACTTTTAACTAAACTAAGTGATAATTAATCAATGTGGAGAAGATCAAGGCTTCGAATCCACCACAATAAACTAGTGTATCGTTTCTCCCTCTCTTTTGAATAAAGATTTCCAATTAGCTAGTATATTCCTCTCAGACATACACTTGTCAACTCAAAATATAGTGCTCTCCTCTCGGATGTAACACATAAAACAATTAAAACATGGAATTGTGATCTATCTCTCTCGAGTATAAACCAATGAAATTTTATTGATATATAACACCTCAGTCTACTTACGTTCCTCTCGGATACGCAAGTATTCTTCGGATTGAAACTCACAAGAATTCACTCTTGTCTCTCTCGAGTATAAAGAACAAATCTTTATTGAATTAACGGTGATTACACAATAAAATCCATACACCAACTAGAGTAAAAACATAAGATGAGAAAAAAGAAACTACACAACCAGATTATTGGGCTTCATCTATGCCTTGGAAAAGTGTTTAGCCTCGCATTGGAAGAGAAATCACCATCGTGTTCTTCGTGTTCTTCATCTCCTTCTCTCCTTTACTCTAGCCTCCAATAAAGCTCTAAAGTCTCCAAGGGTTTCTCCCAGATAGCCCAAAATGTTCTCCCATAAGGCCTATTTATAATAGTGAAGAGAAACCACGAAGTCCCCTTCCAAATCCGAGTCGAAATAGGTCTTAATTCCGATTTTCCGTATACGGTGATCGATCGCTCCGTATTGGCGATCGTTTGCATACCGATCAATCGCAATTCCTTTGTTATTTTCCTCCGATCGATCGCTCTGCCGATCGACGCCGTATGATACCGATCGATTGTAGTTACTGTCTTGAGCGATTGAAAAATTCCAGTAGATACGATCAATCATTTTTATGTCCGATCGATCGTTTCCTTTAATACATTGCTTTTGCGGCTGAGGCGATCGATCGCATTGATAATCGATCGATCGTGGTTACTGTTCATGAAATTCAAATGGCTATAACTTTCTGTCCCGAACTCCGAATTGCACGTGGTTGGTGGTGTTGGAAAGCTGACTTCTTAATCTTTATCATGAAGCTTAAATCAGTCCAATCCGATCTTGGTACACAAAGTTATGATGATTTAACTATTTAAGTTAGTTTTCTCCTCATTTCTGTGTATTACTCTTATTTCCTACAAAAACCAAAAATTATATTAAAGTAGTCGTTATTCTAATCAAACACTAGCATAATCATAAGTTTAGGAGATAATAAAATGCATATTTCATGTATAGATCACACCCCCAAACCTACATTTTGCTAGTCCCTAGCAAAATAAAACAAAACAAAATCAAACAATCAACTAAAGAAACTAATGCATAAAAGTAAACACCACTTTCGTAGGGAACACGATTGCATTGAGCGTATGCAACAAGCCGTTAAACCTCTAGGTGTCCCTAGTAGGAGAAGTGTTGTCTCGTGAGGGTTTGCAGCCATGCTACCCACAAACATGTATTTATGAAACTAATTAACCTAAGTGCAAAAATAAAGCAAAAATTAAAACATTGCAAAACAATCAAACCTATTATCCCGACAAATACAGACTACAATGCTTAAAAGAATTAACCACATGTACTTGGTTCATAATCAACAGGAATATAGAAGCCCTCAAGTAAGAGGTTTTATTCTACACTTTTATCTTGGAAATTTCTGCTCAAATATTATATAGCATGATAACATAAATAGTAGAAAGTGTAGAACATTGTAGCAATACATTCTAAATTTCTGTTTATACAGATCCAGTGTTACCCATTAACCAAAGAACATCAAAATCTACATAGTCATCGTAATCTTTAGGTTCATGATAGCATAAATCTGTGCGCCACCTTCGGGTCCAACGTTCTAGATTTGAGAGGATAATACACCATAGACTTTTTTTTTCTTTTTTTTTTCTTTTTCGCTAGGACTGTGTAAGGACTGACTTCAAGATGCCTAGGTTTAGCAATGACTCAGGCCAATGACTCCCAACCAATTTGGCTTAGGGCATTAGGTTTTAAGAGATTGCTTCGGGCCTGAGCATCAGCCTAAGTTAATCCTATAAAGTCAAGCAGCCCCTTTTCTTTCATTTTGTTTTCATTTTTTTCACATTTTTATTTTCATTTTCAGCATATATTTTCAAGCACCTTTATTTTGTCCAGGTTGTATTATACTCTCAACCTATTTTTGGTTCAAATCCCTTGCCATAGCCAAGTAAATGGTCTATCATGATCTTTTAAGCTCAACAGATAACTACACATCATCCAATGACTATGACTAAAGATATCCCACTGTAAATTAGCATTCAACAAATCTCTTGATGGTATTACTTTATGTAACTAGTGTGTGTGAGTGAGTTTTCTTAGTTTCAAGCACCTATTCCAAGAGGACTGTAACAGAAAGATATACTCAGTTAAGTGTATCTATCCTCCAGTATAGGGAGGAGGTTAACACTGGCCCCTAAATCTAAGAGAGCTCGACTAAGGGTATGGTCACTGATGACAATGGATATAACAGGGACACCTGGGTCCTTAAATTTAGGTGGCATATCACTGGTCAATAAAGAGCTTACTTGGTTGGTCAAAAAGACCTTTTGGGTGACATGGGATTTGGTTTTCCTCTTTTGGGTACACACGTCTTTCAGGAGCTTGGCATAGGCAGGTACTTGTTTGATGGCATCTAAGAGGGGAAGGTTGATCTTAACCTGCTTGAACACCTCTAACATTTCCTCCATTCGTTGGTGGGACTTACTAAATGGGGAGGGTTGGTTAAGGCATTGAGGGAAAGGAGCCCTGGGGATATAGGATTTTTTATTGGTGGGTTCCGTAGGGGCTTCCTGCTGTGGTGGGAGACTAACTGGCTCAGGCATGGTAGGAGTGGGTTGGTTCTGTTTCTCAAGGGGAGTGTCCTCACTCGCAATGGTTGGGTCCCTAACCTGATTGTCAACTTGTTGACCACTTCTTAGGGTAGTAACGG
The DNA here is from genome assembly GCA_039654745.1 of Houttuynia cordata. Classification (NCBI taxonomy): domain Eukaryota; kingdom Viridiplantae; phylum Streptophyta; class Magnoliopsida; order Piperales; family Saururaceae; genus Houttuynia; species Houttuynia cordata. The sequence continues at coordinate 839,569 of CM077509.1, forward strand.
CTTGCACCTGCTCATTTGGATAATGGGAACCTTCAACGGCGAACTGGCCTCTAGGGTTCTGCTGTGGTTGGCTGGGCAAGGTTCCTACTTCCCTACGGTTCATAGATTGGGCCAGCTGTCCTAATTGGGTTTCTATTTTGGCAATGGATTGTGTATGAGAATGAACAAGCTCGGCCTGGCTTCTTAGCTCACCTGTCAGCTCTCTGTGTTTGGTTTCTATCTTGGCGTCCACCTTGGCTTCCATCGCATTAAAAGCTGAGAGGAGGGTAGATTGGGTAGCTAGCATTTGGCTCATCTAATCTTCGAAGGATGGTTTCTTATTAGTTTGGCCAAATGGGGGATTTGTAGCTGGTTGGTAAGACTGAGTTGGGTTTGAGAATTCTTGTCTTGGGGCCTGATTGAAAGTGGGCCCCTGGTTGGGTTGTTTCCAGGTGAAATTGGGAAGATTTCGCCACCCCTGGTTCTAGGTATTTGAGTAGGGGATATTGGCTCTAGGATAAGTTTGTGCAAGGTTGACGTGCTCCTGGACAAGATCTGGATACTGGGAGGCTGAGGGGCAGTCAACAATAGTGTGCATAGGGCTGGCACAGATGGCACAGGCATCTTGAGAGGTTGGGGTATAAGGTGGAGTCATGGCCATGGTATGTGGGCAGCATCTGGATGATGTTTGGCTTAATTTCAAAATTAGCCATGGTTGCAGGAAGCAGGATACAAGAAGGGGAGGTGTAGGCAGTGGGACGGTAGTAGTCTTGCAGGGTACGGGCATGGGGCATTAGTGGATTCTGGTTTAGGCCATTCCCACCCTCAAGGTTCATGTTGTCCGCCATTGGATGAATTTCAGGGATTGGTTTGCTAGGAGTTCTACAGATTCTATATAGGCGCTCAGGATCAGGATCAAAGGCAAGGGTCGAGGTTCAGGGAGCGACGACCATGCATCTACAATAAAAATCAAACAAAACCTGTGCAATCCTAATAGCGACAACTAGCAAGCATCAACCCTAGATAGCGACAACTAGCACGTCATGCAATCCCACAAAGAAAAGAAAAACACCAAGCACCCAAAGTTACTCCAAAAGAAGGTTAAGAGAGTGCAAACAGTGGGAAGGGATGGCCCTTCCAACGATGACGAAAATCAGCGTCCTCTCTTAATCCTACAAAAGAAGAAGAAAGTAATTAAGCTACTGAAAAGAAGTCTAAAGTAAACTAAACTACTCTAAAACTAACTATGCTAAGAATTTAGTAAACTATTATGCCGTCCCCAGACAGCGGCGCCAAAAACTTGATCGTTTAAAATTAAAACCCTTGCAAGTGCACAAGGCAATTGTACTACGGTGAGTATTGATAAGGGTTGTCGAACCTTAGGGACCGATGAATAATTCACCAAATTCAAGAGAAAATAGCAATGTTGATTCTAGACTAAGAAATCAATGAACTTTTAACTAAACTAAGTGATAATTAATCAATGTGGAGAAGACCAAGGCTTCGAATCCACCACAATAAACTAGTGTATCGTTTCTCCCTCTCTTTTGAATAAAGATTTCCAATTAGCTAGTATATTCCTCTCGGACATACACTTGTCAACTCAAAATATAGTGCTCTCCTCTCGGATGTAACACATAAAACAATTAAAACATGGAATTGTGATCTATCTCTCTCGAGTATAAACCAATGAAATTTTATTGATATATAACACCTCAGTCTACTTACGTTCCTCTCGGATACGCAAGTATTCTTCGGATTGAAACTCACAAGAATTCACTCTTGTCTCTCTCGAGTATAAAGAACAAATCTTTATTGAATTAACGGTGATTACACAATAAAATCCATACACCAACTAGAGTAAAAACATAAGATGAGAGAAAAGAAACTACACAACCAGATTATTGGGCTTCATCTATGCCTTGGAAAAGTGTTTAGCCTCGCATTGGAAGAGAAATCACTATCGTGTTCTTCGTGTTCTTCATCTCCTTCTCCTTTGCTCTAGCCTCCAGTAAAGCTCTAAAGTCTCCAAAGGTTTCTCCCAGATAGCCCAAAATGTTCTCCCATAAGGCCTATTTATAATAGTGAAGAGAAACCACGAAGTCCCCTTTCAAATCCGAGTTGAAATAGGTCTTAATTCTAGTTTTCCGTATACGGCGATCGATCGCTCCGTATTGACGATCGTTCACATACCGATCGATCGCGATTCCTTCGTTATTTTCCTCTGATCGATCGCTCTGCCGATCGACGCCGTATGATACCGATTGATCGTAGTTACTGTCTTGAGCGATTGAAAAATTCCAATAGATACGATCGATCATTTTTAGGTCCGACCGATCGTTTCCTTTAATACATTGCTTTTGCGGCTGAGGCGATCGATCGCATTGATAACCGATCGATCGTGGTTACTGTTCATGAAATTCAAATGGCTATAACTTTCTGTCCCGAACTCCGAATTGCACGTGGTTGGTGGTGTTGGAAAGCTGACTTCTTAATCTTTATCATGAAGCTTAAATCAGTCCAATCCGATCTTGGTACACAAAGTTATGATGATTTAACTATTTAAGTTAGTTTTCTCCTCATTTCTGTGTATTACTCTTATTTCCTACAAAAACCAAAAATTATATTAAAGTAGTCGTTATTCTAATCAAACACTAGCATAATCATAAGTTTAGGAGATAATAAAATGCATATTTCATGTATAGATCACTAAGATGCTGCTGATGACATAATGCTATGCCGTCGTACATAATAGCGTACACAACAATATCATTGTATGGAAGTACCAATCAGCAGAAAGTGTGTTTTGGCAATGACGCCTATTATGACCAACTTGAATTTGGTGAATTATTCATCGGTCCCTAAGGTTCGACAACCCTTATCAATACTCACCGTAGTACAATTGCCTTGTGCACTTGCAAGGGTTTTAATTTTAAACGATCAAGTTTTTGGCGCCGCTGTCGGGGACGGCATAATAGTTTACTAAATTCTTAGCATAGTTAGTTTTAGAGTAGTTTAGTTTACTTTAGACTTCTTTTCAGTAGCTTAATTACTTTCTTCTTCTTTTGTAGGATTAAGAGAGGACGCTGATTTTCGTCATCGTTGGAAGGGCCATCCCTTCCCACTGTTTGCACTCTCTTAACCTTCTTTTGGAGTAACTTTGGGTGCTTGGTGTTTTTCTTTTCTTTGTGGGATTGCATGACGTGCTAGTTGTCGCTATCTAGGGTTGATGCTTGCTAGTTGTCGCTATTAGGATTGCACAGGTTTTGTTTGATTTTTATTGTGGATGCATGGTCGTCGCTCCCTGAACCCCGACCTTGCCTTTGATCCTGATCCTGAGCGCCTATATAGAATCTGTAGAACTCCTAGCAAACCAATCCTTGAAATTCATCCAATGGCGGACAACATGAACCTTGAGGGTGGGAATGGCCTAAACCAGAATCCACTAATGCCCCATGCCCGTACCCTGCAAGACTACTACCGTCCCACTGCCTACACCTCCCCTTCCTGTATCCTACTTCCTGCAACCATGGCTAATTTTGAAATTAAGCCAAACATCATCCAGATGCTGCCCACATACCATGGCCAATTAAATGAGAACCCCTATAGGCACCTACAAAATTTCCTCGAGGTTAACACAACCTTTAAACTTACACTATCTGATGACCAGGTGCACCTTAGGTTGTTCCCCTTCACCTTAAAAGATAGGGCCAATGAATGGCTATACTCTCTTGAGCATAACTCTATTTCCACTTGGGAGGAACTTCAGGCCGAATTCCTCAAAAAATACTTTCCTGTAGGGCGGACCAATAAGATCCGCCATGAAATCATCACCTTTACCCAGACACCTAATGAACAATTCCATGAAAGCTGGGAGAGGATGAAATCTTTACTCTGGTCCTGTCCCCACCATGATGTGCCCAAGTGGCAATTAGTACAGAGATTTCATGAGGGTGTGTGCGATCAGCATAAGACCCTAATAGACGCCTCTTGTGGAGGCACATTCATGAAGAAAACCCCGGATGATGCTTGGGATATATTAGAGGACCTGAGTGAAAACTCTTTACACAGTGCCACCCTTTATAGATCTGAAGGCCATATGCCTGGCAGGAGTGCCTCAAGGGGAGGCATATATGATGTCAAAGCCACCCCGAGCCTAGAACACCAAGTGGCATCCCTTACTGAGAGGTTTGACAGGTTTTTCTCACAGACTCCACCTTATACCCCAACCTCTCATGATGCCTACACCATCTGTGCCAGCCCTATGCACACCATTGTTGACTGCCCTTCAGCCTTCCAATATCCAGACCTAGTACAAGAGCATGTCAACAGTGCACAAACTTTTCCCAGAGCCAACAATCTATACTCCAACACTTATAACCCCGGGTGGCGTGATCACCCTAATTTTTCTTGGAGGCAACCTAATCAAGGGCCTACTTTTAATCAGGCCCGAAGACAGGAATTTCAAAACCAACCTCAACTGTACCAACCATCCTCAGCCCCGCAATTTGGCCAATCTAATAAGAAACCAACCATTGAAGACCAGCTTAGCCAAATAATGGCCACCCAATCCACCATGCTTACGGTTTTGACTGAACTAACAACTGAACAAAAGTCTCAGGCCCAGCTAGTCCATTCTCATACACAATCTATTGCCAAGATCGAGACTCAATTGGGACAGCTAGCTCAAGCCATGAACCGTAGAGAAGCAGGAACCTTGCCTAGCCAACCCCAGCAAAACTTTCGAGGCCAGTTTGTAGCTGAGGCCTCCCATTATCCTCCTGAACAAGTGCAAGCCATAACTACCTTGAGGAGCGGTAAACAAGTTGACAATAGGGTTCGGGATCCATTTGTTGGCCCTTTGAGTGAGACACCTTCCCATGAGGAAGACAAAGAACCCAATTCCATCAAAGCCATACCTGTTAGTTCTAAAACCCCACCGGATAACCAACCCAAGGGCCAGAAAGAGAGATCTTATATTCCCAAGGTACCATTTCCACAATGTCTGGACAAACCCTCCCTGTTTAGTAAATCTCACCAAAAGACGGAGGAGATGTTCGAGGTGTTTAAACAGGTTAAGGTCAATCTTCCATTGTTAGATGCCATTAAACAGGTCCCTGCCTATGCCAAATTCCTGAAAGACCTTTGTACCCAAAAGCGAAAAGCTAAATCTAATGTGACTAAAAAGGTCTTCCAGGACTCCTACAACCCTAGTTTTGGCAGAACTTTGTAACTCGTTTTGCTTATGGTAGAGCATTTATGTTCATGGAAAGATCTGATTGCACACTATATCTCCTTAGACCTTTTCGCGGTTCTGCCATTTTAGAGTGAAATTTTTGCGAATATATATGTGCCAACAAAGCATTTTGTGATTAGCCCTGGAACTGTTTCATGACTTGCAGCGACGTTGTTAATGATAACTGGAAAGACTCTTCAAGATATGTGCTTCACATCTACAACGAGCTTCTCCATAAAAGCCTTAGAATTTGGATGTTCAGGTACCTCCTAACCTTTTCTTATCTTTATTTATATAATGTGCTAGGAGTATGAGGTGATATTCTAAAAATATCCTTTACTGTTCATGAAAAATTTCCAGTAGATACGATCGATCAAACGGCGACGATCGATCACGAAAATTTTGATTTTTTTCTCAGGCGATTGATCGTCTCATTGATCCGATCGATCGATTACTATTTATCCTGCAGCACAATTTTTCAATGGTCATAAATTTTTGCTCCGAACTCTGAATTATGCATGGTCAGTGGCGTTGGAAAGTCGACTTCTTGAACTTTAACTTGAGACTTGAATCAGTCTAATCAGAGATACACACACGAAGTTATGAAGGTTTAACCATTGAAGTTATGTTTCACCATATTTTTGCATCTTTGCTCTCATTTCCTACAAAAACCAAAAACTATATTAAAGTAGCAATAATTCTAATCAAACACTAGTATAAATATAAGTTTAGGAGATAATAAAATGTATAATTCATGTGTAGATCATACCCCCAAACCTATATTTTGCTAGTCCCTAGCAAAACAAAATCAAACAAACAAATAAAGGAACTAATGCAAAAAAAAGTAAACACCACTTTCGTAGGGAACACGATTGCATTGAGCGTATGCAACAAGCCGTTAAACCTCTAGGTGTCCCTAGTCGGACGAGTTGTGTCTCGTGAGGGTTTGCAGCCATGCTACCCACAAACATGTATTTATTAATCTAATTAACCTAAGTGCAAAAACAAAACAAAAATTAAAACATTGCAAAATAAACAAGCCTATTATCCCGACAAATGCAAACTACAATGCTTAAGAGAATTAACCACAAGCCTAGATATTGAACCTGTTGCACCTACTGAGTGTTATGCCTCGCATGACGGGCATCTCGCCGCTTATGATCTCGGCGGTTATGGTTTATCCTCTGGCCTTAGCCTCTTAGGCTGCTGCTATTGCTGCCCTCTCTTTCGCATATGGTCATCCGAATCCCGCTCCACAACAATGGTCGTCTCGAGTACCTCAACTAGGGTCTTGTGCTTGAAGGGCACCACTCAACCATTGATGAAAGGCCTCAGACCATCCTCGAATTTACACGCACGCTCATACTCATCACTGAAGAAACGAGGAGCAAAACGCTCAAGCTCTACAAATCGAGTCTCATAAGCCAAGACCGTCATCGAGCCCTATTGAAGGTTCAGGAACTCCTTCTCCTCCCGGACATGAAGAGGGAAGTACTTGTCATTGAAGGCTGACAAGAACTCCTCCCAAGGAATGTCCACACGGCCAGAGAATCTCTGATGCTCCATCGACAACGACCATCTCTGAGGCTCGCCCTCAAACGTGAAGACTTCTCCACGTCAGAGCAACGACGCTCACTAAAGATCTTCTCCATGTTAAGTCTCCAGTTATCCGTCACAGAGGCATCTAACCCACCCTTGAAGCTAGGAGGGTTAAGCTTCTTGAATCCCTTGAGTGAGAGAGACTCAGAACTGCTACCACTCGTGTGCTTGGCCTGGACCACCTGTGTCAACCCCTCAATGGCGGTCAACATAGCGTCCACCCTCGGGTCTCTAGCACCGCGATGGTTATTAGCGCCTACGTAATTAGAGCTAGCCATCTACACAACAAGCAGACGTTAATCATCCAGCCTAACGACACAAAATGATGCCACCAAACAATTAGGAAACACAAATAAGCAAATAAGCAACATTTAAGGCAAACAACTAACGGAATTCACATCGCTAGTTAAGTCTAGACCTTGATCATCTCACAACCCTTTAACCCATAAGACTTGTCACTCACTCCTTATTTACTCTTGGACAAAAAGCTGCTCTGATACCAAAAACTTTGTCATGCCCCGGCACTGCCTGGCCCGAACCGAACCCGGTCCAAGAGCCAGACCAGTGCATGGGGGCGACGATATAAAAGAGATAGCGGAAGACTTATGCCCCACATACGAGCGGTCAATCTAACAGAGTTACGCAACTACTTTGAGCAAGAGTAAATAAGTAGAATAAAAGTGGAGTTTAACTCTAAATAAATCCACAAGTCTCAAACCCACATACTAATAATCCTGAGCCGACACACAGGGCTTACATATACAAGTCTAGAATAGGTCTAAACACATAAGGTAAAACTCATGTTAGAAACAATACCAACATACACAATGCTCCATACTCAAATAGAGTTAAACATGACAACATAACAAAATATAGTCCAAAGGTCTCCACCCCTAATCCCATGCTCTCCCCGATCGTTCCTTAGACAAGGGATCCTGTCCATCTGTGTGTCACGCCACGCAACCCCAAAACAAAACAAGGAAAGAGGGGTGAGTATAAAACTCAGTAATGGTTTTAATATACTCGGCAATAAACAAGGATCAGAATGGCATCACAACATAGCAAATATAGATCCAAATCAACATGACACACCATGCTCTGATCATCCATTCCAATCTCATAAACCTGCATAACAATATCTTATTCACATACGTTCTGATTCATGCATTCATAACACATAATTCTGCATAATGATGTCTCAGTCACATACTTTCTCATCATGCATTCATAACATATAATCCTGCATAATAACATGTCATTCACATACTATCTGATCATGCATTCATAACACATAATCCTGTATAATAATATCTCAATCACATACCTTTTGATTATGCATTCATATCACATAAATTTACCCTGCACGACAAACTTGTCCAACACATGATATACAATCATGTATAACAATCATAATCCGCATGCATCAACACAAAGGGTGAATGCCTCCATCAAGGAGTAAACACAGGTATCGCCACACAGGCATAATACAGTCAAGGCCACGAAGGGGTATCGGGACACACTCAAGGCCATGAAGGCGTATCATGGTCCGGTTTCTACATAGGAAATGTAAGAAGGTCGGGGTTGTCGGCCCCTAAAGCTGCTCGCCCTTGACGATCTTGACCAAGGATGTCCGATTCTTACACAAAGAACCTAGAGCAGGTGTGTTCGCCCAGGGACATCTCCTGCGGTGGGGGAAAGCCCGAATTCCCACACAGGGAACCCTAGAACACGTGGTAGCTGGTGCACGAAGCATACCACTCTGGATGCTCAAGTCCAGTTGACAATCTCAGTAATCTCAATAATCTCATCCACAAGGCAAGTACACAACTCGCCCCCCATATATCTCAATGTGCTAGACTCAACCCGAGGAGTATACATGTTCCACATAGGAACGAAATTGAAAACATGTCCTTTTGGACGAACCAAGTTTCGATTAATCCATCAATCGATTAATCTGGCACGCAATTTTAAACATTGCATACAATCGATCAATTCTGGTTAAACAACGATAAACTTCATCCATTAAGTACGATACATGATGCATGATATCATGATACATCCGTGAGCAAGACCTACGTGGGTTCCAACACATGGAACGTGCTCCCAATCCGTCCCCTCATGCATCATAATCAAAGTATAAATTAACTGCAATTTCATAATAAACTCCCCATATGTGTGTGTAATCATGCATATTCTAATCACATGGCCAATGCTTTGACATAAACTCATACAACAATATACCCATGCTTAAACACATTCAAACCCACGATTCTCAACTAAAATCAAAGCAAATTCCACCATAAAACATAAATTCAACCATGTGAAGTCGAAGACTCACTCATATAAGCATGATTCTTTTCTATACATTAAGCCATAGCATAATTACATCAATTCCCGATAAATCATATAAGAGAACACATCTCGTCATCTACAATATAACATCCTTGCTGGAAACATGCTTTGATCGCAAGAATTCCATTGTAAGGTAGTTCAATATCAACATGCATCACTATCCTCAGTAATACAATATCACATACAACATTTGGCAGAATCCATACACCTTCATTATCTATTTTCACACCCCCACTAGCCCAATTTCAACATAACACCTCCCATAATCATTAAATGAAGTGAAAACATTGAAATTTGCATAATTTTTAAATTTCGCATAGCCGATTGATCGGCCAAATATACACGATCGATCGCCAACCGATCGATCGGCTATGAATGCCCGATCGATTGCCAAGCTTCTTCTTCCTTTCGAAATTTCAAAAACCGAGCTCCATTAACAACTTGAAAGCTTTATCCATTATCTCAAACACTTACAGAAACCCATCAAACCTTCCAGAACATCATCTCACACTATTCTAAGATAAAACCCTAAGAAATCAAGGCATGAGATTAGCATTTATTAAACCCACAATTAGAGTACTAGCAAGTATATCCTTTTAAAATAAAATCATAAAAACAACCCCCTTTTTCAACCCAAAGCTGAGATTGAAGAACCCATTACCTTCCTCGTTGAGAATGAGCCTTCAACCTCCTCTAACACCTTCCAAAAACATGATTTTATGTTAATACATTACTAATCTCGATTTAGCTTTGAAAATAAAAAATAAACCTTAAATCTAGAGTTTTGGAAGCATAAAAACAAGATTTCGAAGATTAGGGCTCGGAGAAGAGAGATAAAACATTGAATTTATGTTTTCAAAATAGATTGAAACAATGAAGGAAGTGAAGATTAAGAAGAGTTTAATAAAAACTAAAGAGAAAGTAAAGAGATTAAGCTAGCTTACATCTAATTCTTTCCCTTTTTGGCATAATGGGGAATAAGCTCAAAATCTCCAGGCCAAGCCTATTCCTAATTTGGGAAAAGCACAACATTTTCCTTTTATAGAAAAGGGTTGGGTTAAACTTAAGTAAAATGTGGGATAGAAATAGAGTAGAAATAGAGTTTTTGACTAAAATTGGAAAATTTGTCAATTTAACCCAAAACTAGGCCATGAAAAATTCTAAATTTTTTTATAGTATCTTCCTTTGATGTCTGGGACATTTTGCTCCCAAAAACCAAATTTCGTCGGTGGGGCCCAGAGGGCTCCCGCAAGCCTTAATTTTTTAAAAATTGGTGAAAAAATCAAAAAAATTCCAAAAATTCAGGTTTGATCCAAAATCACTTAAAACTCCTAATTGTGAAGTTGGTTTTGATTAAAACCTTTAGAAACTCCATTTATTTTTGAAAACTACTAAATTAAATCGCAAGACGCTTAAACCACATGACAATCGATAAGTAACATTAAAATAAAACGGTTCAAGATGAGGGTTCTTACATAACCATCCTAGTGTTGGGGTTGTTTCAATATGGAATCCTTAGTAGATTTAGGCCTGATTCAAGTCCAAATCTAACCATTTTGATTGGTTTTGTGCTTGAAGTAAGAATTCAATTGAATGAAAAATTTTGTTGAAAGGAGATTCTGCTTGTTCACACAAATTCCGATTCCCAAAATTTGCTATCCAAACATGAAGGCGTCAATCAGAATTGATTCAAGGGAAATTTATATAATAGGGTATGAAAAAAAAATTTAAAAATGATACACTGTAGAAATTATTTGCAAAAGAGGGTATCTGACAAGCCACGCAGACATTTTTTTTTAAATTGACCTGAAAGGCGTCGGTTCAACCGACGCCTCTCGTAGAAAACATAAAAGCGTCGGTTCAACCGATGCCTTTCGTAGAAATCTTAAAGGCGTCGGTTCAACCGACGCTTTTTAGGAATACTAAAGCTGTCCGTTCAATAGACGCCTTTCTTGCCCTTGTCTAATTTTCTCACAATAGTGGGCTCGGGCTCGGTCGCTCGACCGAGCCCTAAAGACCTATTTTTTAATCTCTCCGGCGACTGTGTGCCCTGGCCACCGTCTCGTCGCCGCGACCGCCCCGACTCCACGGCCCCGCCCTGCCCACCGTCTCATCGCCCGCGATCGCCTCGACTCCACAGCTCCTCGCCCCGGCCACCGTCATCGCCGCCACCACCGCCCCGCCCCACTGATCGTTTAAAATTAAACCCTTGCAAGTGCACAAGGCAATTGTACTACAGTGAGTATTAAAGGGTTGTCGAACCTCAGAGATGGACTAATATTTTACCAAATTCAAATGAAAGCAAATCTTGTTTTAAGCAGTGCATGGTGATTGGGTTGAGTTATATCGATTGTTGCCAATGTACTTGGAGGCAATAGTTAATGCCAATCCGGGAACCATTTGTAGGTTGGTGACGACCCTAATGGAAGATGCTACGTGTCGACGGTTTGAGAAGGCGTTTTGGGCATTTGGGCCATGTATTAAGGGTTTTAAACATTGTCTCCAAGTCATAAGTGTTGATGCTACTTTCCTATCTGGTAAGTATAGAGGAGCCCTTTTGGCGATGACTGCTAACGACGGGAACAAGGGTTTGTTTATGTTGGGATTTTAACTAATGTATTTTTCATCTTCTTTATGTTAAGTGGAATGCTAAAAAGAAAAAAAACTGTAAATCCTCACAGTGTCCTCTTGATGTATAGATCTGAACTAGACTATCAGCGATCCGGCCAGGTATTAGTCATTCATAATGTACATGTTATGAATATAACAAATGTAAATAGAAGTGACACGAATACTATTTTCATATGTTGTGTAGGTAACATGGAAGCCATATTATGATCATGTGTTAGCGCAGTTACCAGGAGTATGTACGGATGGAGCGCATGTGTGGCTATCTAGGACGCCACTGATATGTGTAGACATCGTGGAGATGCATGTTCCAGATCGGGTTATGTTGCAGTTCGGATTTGAGCAGATTTTCCCCCTCTTGGTGTAGAGTTCATTGAACGATCATCGCGTCGAGGCCGAGGGAGTTTTGATTGGAGGTCGCATCATGCGGCCTATATGACTAGATGGGATGACCGGACGACCACTCTCGCTCAAGGGGAGCCTGCAATGACGGAGCGAGATGCAGATAATGCATACATGAGATGGTACTTGAGGATCACGAGGAGACTTATCATGCCACCTGTGCATGAGGCGGAGATGTTATATCAGCTGAGGGGCGACACTGAGCTGGCGTTGGTGAGTATCTCCGACTTCATATTTGATTTAATTCACTATTGTATGAGTAGATAACATATATTCTTGTTTCTTTGTAGCTTACTTGTGTGAGACAAGTGCACGCTCAGTCTCAAAGTGCTTTGGTAGACCGATCCTATGATAGCTATGTAGCGGCATGTCAGACAATACACGATATCTCTGGTCATGTTCTTACGAGTTTGCCATTACTTCGGCCCATTATGACTGAGATTCCAGGAATGGAGGTTGTTCTAGATCCTTTATCAGCTTCACCAGACGTTGTGACATCATCAGTTGACACGACGGGTTTTACCCCATCACAAGTTGTTCCAGACGCCTCCGTCGATCAAGTTGAGAGGCCTCTTTCTTCAAAAGTATATATCCGGCGACAGCGTGCACTCCGTGCTTTACGTCAGACACCTTCTTCTTCAGATGCTATGCCTGACGTTGATCCTGAGGAAATTCCAGTTCGAGCACGAGGACAGGGTAGGAATAGGTTGAGGAGAATTGATTAAACACTTTTAATTTTATAAGTACATTTATAATACTTTGTATAAATTTGTAATAGTTTAATGTTGTGTAATATATTTGTGTATATTTTTATATATGTTTTGTGTATGTTTGTGGATGTATTATCGGGTGAAAAATTGTAGATTTCATCTGGAGGAGGATCAGTCCGATATCTGTAGTAGGTGAGAGGCGTCGGTTCAACCGACGTCTTTAGTAGGAATGCCAAAGGCGTCGGTTCAATGGACGCCTTTAGCTTTATACGAAAGGCGTCGGTTCAACTGACGTCTTTAACAATTCTACTAAAGGCGTCGGTTTAACGGACGCCTTTAGTATTCCTACGAAAGGCGCTGGCGCCTGCGTGGCTTGTCAGATACCCTCTTTTGCAAATAATTGCTATAGTGTGTCATTTTTAAATTTTTTTTTCCATACCTTATTATATAAATTTCCCTTGATTCAACTGGAATCTAATTTCCTATCCAAATAGCCCTAGTATATTCACTCAAAAATTTCTCCATCAATGGGGACTCAGGAGCATGGAATGTCGTATCGGATATCAGTAAAATATCGGTCGGCCTAAGAGACGAAATATCGAAGATATATCGGAGATATTGTGTAAAAAAATATTGGTCGTCAAAAACTAGTTTTTACCATATATTTTCACAATCTAACTTCTAAAATGAGTTATACTAATTTAAACAAAGAATAGATTTCAAAATATGCATAAAAATGCATATTAGGATAGAAAACAAACATGAAAAAAAAATTGAATCTTTTTTTTAAAATAATTTTTTTTTCAAAAAAGGCTGATATATCGGTCCGAAACCGATATATCGGCGATATTTGGAAAAAATCTGAAATTCGATACTTAATGGTATCGGTGTATCGGTTTGTGTCCTATACCGATATATCGGCGATATATCGTTGATATATCGGCGAGCTGGCATTCCATGCTCCTCAAGTTATCAACTCAGCAGATCTAGGATCTGCCTACGCTTTTTCGCTTGGATATTGATACATGTCATACCCTTCCAGCTACCAACTCAAGTTCTAGAGAGAGACAAGAGCACAGATCAGGACGGCTCCATCTCGTGCTATTTGCCATGGCGCATTAAACCCAAACAACTTTCACCGACACATTGACTCGGATTTTCGAAATCTCCACATAGAGTAGAGAAACAGTCAACTGTCTCGCACTCTGCATCTTCATCATTCTTTACGTGAGTCCTACGGCCCTTTTGTTTATTCCATACACAAAAACCCAAGTCTGTGATCAATGCATGGACAACCCTCATGCACTAGCTTTTTCTTTCTTTTTTTGATAACAAACTTATAGAAAATGTAGGACATGATGCATGAAATGTTGTATCGGATATCTGTAAAATATTGGTCGGCCTAAGAGACGAAATGTCGGAGATATTGTGTAAAAAAATATCGGTCGTCAAAAACTAGTTTTTACCATATATTTTCACAATCTAACTTCTAAAATGAGTTATACTAATTTAAACAAAGAATAGATTTCAAAATATGCATAAAAATGCATATTAGGATAGAAAATAAACATGAAAGTTTTTTTTCCTAAAAAATTTTTGAATTTTTTTTTTAAAAAATAATTTTTTTTAAAAAAGGCTGATATATCGGTCCAAAACCGATATATCGGCGATATTTGGAAAAAATCTAAAATTCGATACTTAATGGTATCGTATCGGTTTGTGTCCGATACCGATATATCGGCGAGCTGGCATTCCATGCTCAGGAGTGGGCACCCAGGAGCATGTTCCCACACGTGGACAAATGGCGTAAGCTCAAGACGGGGCTGACATGTGTTACCCTGCACGTGACATGGGTTGATGGTGTTTGTAAATACAAAACTATGAGGGTTTTTTGGGAAAATATGTAAATAATCGGTGGAGTTCATTGAGATTAGAGAAAAAACTGGGGCTTTGAAGAGCAGCGAAGGGCGATCCGGAGAGGGAGAGAGAGAGAGAGAGAGAGAGAGAGAGAGAGAGCGAGAGATGTCTTCGTCGTCGGCGAACGATCCGAGGCAGCCCTCCACGGCGAAGCCGTACGTCCCGCCGACGGTCTCCCCACAGGACCTTTCCGGCTTCATCGCCGTCGTTTTCAGCATCACCGGCGTCATGTTCCGGGTCAGCTGATCTTGCCTCCTCCTTCTTTTAATCTTTTATTTCTGAGATTGGTTCTTGTTGTGCAATTGGTGGATTCCGATTGATGGCTGAAATCTAGAAGGTTTCTTGGATGGTTGTGGTTCTTGATTCTGTAGGATTCTAGCATTCTTGCATCTGATAGCTGGTCTAAATGGATTAAGGCATTGAATTTCGTGAAAACCTGAAATTTTGGATTTCCAGAGGGGATCTTGGATGATTTTTTAGGTTCCTGCTGGATTCTAACATTCATGCATCTGTTTAATCTAAACCTTGCATTTGATAGCCGGTTTGTTCGGATTAAGGTATTGAATTTCGTCAAAAACCTTAAATTTTTGGATTTTCCAGAAGGTCTTTTCGATGATTTTTTTAAGTTTTCAAAGGATTCTAACATTCTTGCATCTGGTTGATCTGAACCTTGCATTTGATAGCTGGTTTATATGGATTAATGCATTGACTTTCATCTAGTTTTTGCATCTACAAATACCGATTTGGAAAGGTTTATTTTGGTGATTGGGTTTGGTGGAATCTGTTCTTGTATAAATTATGGTATGTGATTATTTAATTCCACAGAGTCTTAAGTTCAAGACTATTTCTGTTCTTCAATATTTTATTTTTTCATTTTCAAAAAGGTTTCTTCGATGACTTTTTAAGTTTATGAGATTCTAACATTCTTGCATCTGGATGGTCTAAGATTTGCATTTGATAGCTGTGGGTTAATGCATTGAATTTCGTCTAGGAATAAAGATTTGAAAAGGTTTATTTTGGTGATTGGAGGTCTAGTGGAATCTGTTGTTGAATAATTTATGGTATGTAATTATTAAATTCGACGGAATTAAACGGCAGATCTGTATTTTGGTCTGTTGGACAGCTGTCATTACAAATTGTCAGTTAAAATTTTCATGCTTTATCTATGGGGTTATTATATTTAGTTTGTAAGTTGTGATCGCGTGTTCTGTGGTATCAGTAAACCAATATATCTGCTTGATGAGTGAAAATTTCTTGGTCTTCTACCCCCTCCGTCCAATGGAGCTTGTCTGCATTACAATATGATTGTAATTTGTTGGTCCTGTCACCTTGGTTTTTTTGTAGCAAATCTATTTAAACGCTACCATATGGTTTAGCTTAATTACATTGTATGCTTATGAATGGTACGACTACCTTCTTCTACAAATTTGGCTGTTTGCTTTTCTTGAGAAGACAGTCAAGCCTTGTACTTGTAGTGTTAGATGTCTTACCTGACAAGTAGAATGCGGATAGGATTGATATTCTGTTTGGAAATAATCCAGGATAAGAGTCATAAATGTGGGTATGATGCAGTGGAAGTTTTTGACTTTGTGCTTTTGTTTGTTTCTCTTCTAAATTTTGAGTATGCTCTGTGGTATGTTAAAATTCTTCTTATTAAGTCAAGTGAAGTATTTTTTTTTCTTTTTGTTAATATGTCTGTTCTCATAGGGTTGCTACTTTCATTTCTTAACAGAAAGACACCTTCTAAACTACATTTTTTTAAAAAAGTTTTCGTTGCCTATTTCAATTTGTGTAGATGATATCATATTCCAACTTTATGCACAATCCTTTAAAACAGACTGCTACTATTTCCAAAAGATTATAAGTAAAAACAATGTAATAATTTTGCTCAAAACAGGCCTAAATGGAGATGTAAGGTCCATGTCGCCGACCCCCAATAGTTGGGAAAAGGCGCAGCTTGATTATGATTATGACTTGCTCATGAAAGAAGGAACCACCTAAAATAATGGATTCTATAAAAATATGAATGTTTCTTTCCATACAGGAAACAAAATGCATTTGTGATGCACACATGGACAAGCTACATTCTTGCATCTTTGCTGGCTGAGAAGTCAAAACTTTTGTTGATATTTTATTGTTCCATTTTAAGTTCAAGACTATTTCTGCTCAGATTGCTGGAACGTTCTTTTTTTTTTAATGAGTCCTTAAGATCCAACTAGAAGGGGCAGGGCCACTGGCCTCTTAGAAGAAGGAACCCTGACGCCAATTCCCTCAGGCTTAACATGCTTTATAAGGGCTGAGTTGAACTCCTAATTTTTTCTCTGAACTTAGAATATGGAAATTAGTTGTTGCTGTAATACTTAACCTTGTAAAAAAAGCTATTGCGGTTAACTATTTTTACGGTCGGTATTTTGAGCTATGACAAGTGCACTAAGAAGTAGATTTTGAGATGAGGCCAGCCTGTATAGCTTTGGCATGTTTTCTATATCTCTAGCATGTTTGTCTGGCAACTAGGTGCTCAACTTATGGGCTATTTAGAAGTAATCTTGGCTCAAGAGCCTTTTACCCAAGTCGGTTAATAGAAGAAGTCATGCTGGGTGCACAAGAAAAGTGGCCCCATACACTTGTGTGGACATGTTGATATTTCAACAGGTTTTTATAGTTTGTCACTAAAGAAACCTTTATTATACTTGAAGCTATAGTGCAAAGCAAGGTGGCTTTTTAAGTAGCGCAAGGCTGCTAACAATTTTGGAATATAAAATCAGTTTTTTGATGAAAGGTCAGATGTTAGTATATTAAAATTGGGAGATTTCAGTCATAAACTTCATAATTAAGACGAAAACTATGGTTTGTTAGTGATATCAGGCATAAACATGACTTTTTATCGAACGACTGTTGTGAGTAGATGTCTTACTCTGGGGAAGTTCTTTTTTGTTTTAAGGTTTGATGAATAAGTTCCTGATATTTCTGTCAGCGTGCTTGCTAGAACTTCTCCTTTTCAGCGCTGGAGTAGGAAAAGTTGTCTTCATATTGATAAACTAAAGTATATGATTGTTCGTCCAATGGTCATTCTTTGTATGTTTGTCCAATTGTAACTTTCTGTATGACACCTTTAGATATCATTTTACAGTTTTAGAGCTCCTGAAT
>CM077509.1:857738-995499 GCA_039654745.1 Houttuynia cordata
TGGGAGGAGCTCGAGTTCGGGGGTCTGTGCTTTGGTGAGTAGGTGAGTTCCCTAATAACAAACAATCTTCCACAGAAATATAAGGACCCAGGATGTCCAACAATTTCATGTGTTATAGGGAACCATACTGTTGACAGGGCATTATTAGATTTGGGGGCAAGTGTAAATTTGTTGCCTTACTTTGTGTATGAGCAACTTGGGTTGGGGGAATTGAAACCGACTACAATAACACCACAACTTGCAGACCGATCCATTAAAACTCCACGTGGTGTTATTGAAGATGTTTTAGTACAGGTTGACAAATTTTTCTTTCCTGTGGACTTCATTGTCTTAGATACATAACCTGTACCGAACATTGGTAGTCAAATTCCAATAATTTTGGGACGTCCATTCCTGGCGACATCCAATGCTATTATAAACTGTCGGGATGGGGTGCTGAAATTGTCTTTTGGAAATTTAAATGTCAAACTGAATGTTTTTAATGCCCAACAACAACATCCACCACCAGATGATTATTACGCAGTTCATATGATTGATACTCTGGTGGATGGTGCACCCCCATGGTTTTGTCCTACTGATTCATTTGCTCCTTCTTTCATTAATTTTAATGTGTGTAGTAGGACCACAGAGGGACTGAATGTTGGCTTGAAAGACCCTGGATAAGTTGGACTAAAGGAGTTTCGTCTGGCTGAAGACGTTAAACTTAGCGCTTGGTGGGAGGCAACCCACGTATTCAGGTGTATTCTCTCCTTTATTTGATTTTCTTTGTTTATATGCTCATTGTCATGCTATATTTTGTTCACATTGAGGACAATGTTCATAATAGGTTTGGGGGAGGGAATATTACTTTCATAAAAAAAATAAGAAAAATAAAAAATAAAATTTTGATTAGTTTTAAGTTGTTTGTTAGTACTTTTTCTTAGGTTTTGATAGTTTATCCCGTAATAATGCGTGTTACAATTCTTAGGAGATTAATTTACATTGGAAGTGTGAGTAAGTATACTGGAGGATAGATACACTTAATTGAGCATATCTTTCTGTTACAGTCCTCTTGGAACAAAGTGCTTGAACTAAGAAAATTCACTTACACACACTAGTACATAAAGTAATACCATCTAGAAATTTGTTGATTACTAATTTGCAGTGGGATGTCTTTAGTCATAGTCATTGGATGATGTGTAGTTGTCTGTTGAGCTTAAAAGATCATGATAGACCATTTACTTGGCTATGGCAAGGGATTGGAACCGGAAATAGGTTGAGAGTATAATACAGCCTTGACAAAATAAAGATATGCTGAAAATATATGTGCTGAAAATGAAAATGTGGAAAAAAAAATGAAAACAAAATAAAAGAAAAGGGGCTGCTTGACTTTATAGGATTAACTTAGGCTGATGCTCGGGCCTGAAGCGGTATCTTAAAACCTAATGCCCTAAGCCAAATTGGTTGGGAGTCATTGGCCTGAGTCATTGCTAAACCTAAGCATCTTGAAGTCAGGCCTTACACAGTCCTGGCGAAAAAAAAAAAGAAAAAAAAAAGTCTGTGGTGTATTATCCTCTCAAATCTAGAATGTTGGACCCGAAGGAGGCGCGCAGATCTGTGCTACCATGAACCTAAAGATTACGATGACTATGTAGATTCTGATGTTCTTTGGTTAATGGGTAACACTGAATCTGTATAAACAGAAATTTAGAATGTATTGCTACAATGTTCTACACTTTCTACTATTTATGTTATCATGTTATATAATATTGAGCAGAAATTTCTAAGATGAAAGTGTGGAATAAAACCACTTACTTGAGGGTTTCTATATTTCTGTTGATTATGAACCAAGTACATGATTTTCTTAAGCATTGTAGTTTGTATTTATCGGGATAATAAGTTTGCGTGTTTTGCAATGTTTTAATTTTTGCTTTATTTTTGCACTTAGGTTAATTAGATTAATATATACATGTTTGTGGGTAGCATGGCTGCAAACCCTCACGAGACAACACTCGTCCTACTAGGGACACCTAGAGGTTTAACGGCTTGTTGCATACACTCAATGCAATCGTGTTCCCTGCGAAAGTGGTGTTTACTTTTATGCATTAGTTTCTTTAGTTGATTGTTTGATTTTATTTTGTTTTGTTTTGCTAGGGACTAGCAAAATCTAGGTTTGGGGGTGT
Source organism: Houttuynia cordata (assembly GCA_039654745.1). NCBI lineage: Eukaryota > Viridiplantae > Streptophyta > Magnoliopsida > Piperales > Saururaceae > Houttuynia > Houttuynia cordata. The sequence continues at coordinate 859,901 of CM077509.1, forward strand.
GATATATACATGAAATATGCATTTTATTATCTCCTAAACTTATGATTATGCTAGTGTTTGATTAGAATAACTACTACTTTAATATAGTTTTTGGTTTTTGTAGGAAACAAGAGTAATACACAGAAATAAGGTGAAAAGTATCTCGAATGGTTAAATCATCATAACTTCATGTACAGATGTCGGATTGGACTGATTCAAGTCTCATTGTTAAAAATTCAAGAAGTCAGCTTTCTAACGCCACCAACCACGCTCAATTCGGAGTTCGGGACAGAAAGTTATAGCCATTTGAAGTTTATGAACAGTAACTACGATCGATCGGCTATCAATGCGATCGATCGCCAGAGCCGTAAAAGCAGTGTATTAAAGGAAATGATCGATCGGCATAAAAACGATCAATCGTATCTACTGGAATTTTTGATCTGCGCAAGACAGTAACTACGATCGATCGGTATCATACGGCGTCGATCGGCAAGGCGATCGATCGGAGGAAAATAACGAAAGAATTGCGATCGATCGGACAGCGAACGATCGTCAACATTAGCGATCGATCGCTGTATACGGAAAACCGAAATAAGACCTATTTTGACTTGGATTTGGAAGGGGACTTCGTGGTTTCTCTTCACTCTTATAAATAGACCTTATGGGAGAACGTTTTGGGCATTCAACCTTGGAGAACCAGAGCTTTATTAGAGGTTAGAGAGGAGCAAAAGAAGAAGTCTTTTGGAGCAAAGAGGAAGAAGGATTCATGACGATGGATCTACATAAACAGGCATTTCTTTTCTCTCTTTCTATATGTAACTAAACTTTTATTCAAGGCTTGATGAAGCCCTAGATGTGTATTGCTACTCTTGATAGTTTAATTTTATACAGTTGATTATGATTTATGCTTAATGCGATTTCATGAGTTTCTTTTGAGTGCTTGACCATAGACTTGATTGATTTGCATGAAATTAGATCTTTTCAATTCCTGCGCTGTGCTAAAAGTAAGCTGGTGTTAATTCTATGCGTGACCAAGGATAGGATCATTAGCCCAAATGATAATTCTATGCCCGACCAAGGATAGAATTATCTACATTAATTTTTAGTGGATGAACTCTCGTGTCTGACCAAGAACGTGAGTGAATTCATTGTGATTTGTGTATCTGACCATGAACATAAATTACCATATCATGTCAATTTGAGCGTAATGATAATTGAGAGTAGTAATTGCATGTCTAGTGGTAGATTCTCTGCCTTGATATTTCTCCATATTGATTAAATCTCAGTTAGATTAGATAAAGTCCATTGCTTTCTTTAATATTAATTAAATTACATCTTTTACTTCTCTTGAATTTGGTAAAATATTCACCGTCCCTGAGGTTCGACAACCCTTTAATACTCGCCGTAGTACAATTACCTTGTGCACTTGCAAGGGTTTAATTTTAAACGATCACCCATGGGGGCTCCTCCTCATATGGCAACTCCTCCTCAAAATCATCTAAGTTATCCATAGCAATTGCGATGTCCACCAATTCATCTCCCTCATTATGAACCATCTCTTGCACGCTATCCTCTCCTCGTACATCTTCAACATCAATAACAGGTGAATTAGGCACCTGCTCATCATTTTCCCAATCCTCTTCCTCATTCTCTCCTTCGTCTTCCTCATCATTCATATTTCCCTCTTGCCAACCACTTGAACGAGTGTAAGTATAGGGGTTATGAAATGATGTTTGTGTGCCAAACCATTCACCACCTCGTGCCATGCCAATATTCATCGCTTCATGAGCATGAGATGTGTGCCTATATTATATAAAACAAAACTAACATCATGAATAAACAATTCCTTTAACCGTAAGTTGAATGGTTAAAATACATTTTTTAAATAAACTTAGCTCAAAGTAGGCAAAAGTTGGGGTTCGTTGCACGCTAGTGATATAGACAAACCATCTTCTTCATTATCTTCCACACACCTTCTTCTAGAGTTTCCACTCGATGTATTTCTGCGAGAACTCCTACTTTCGCCTTCGCCATCATTTGCAAACCTAGGCATGCACGCCACTTTTTCTACAAATAGCTTGAAGCTAAACACACGAGGCGCAAAATAGAGCATTTGTTGCATAGAGTTGGCATCATCAATTGGTATTACGGTAGTTCTTGTTCCAAAAATAGGCATCTTGTATTTTATACGAATTTTTCCAAAATCTTTGGTCCAATCCCATTTTATTGATCACTTGCATCTCTAGTTCCTCGTAAGTACTTGGCTTATTAATAAATAATCTTACGCTTTCACCACCTTCGTATTCACCTCTATCAATTCTACCACCATACATTAGTACAAACGGAACCATTTCTCCCGCCATTTCTTCTTACAAAACTTTTAATAAACACTATTAAATATTACACAAATATGGCATAATCAATTTCATGCAATGCAAAAGCTACATCAATACGTATTTCTAACGGATATTAAACATATATTACCTGTAGAGAGGCGAGCGACGGGGCGAGGAGGTGGCCGAGCAAGGTGCTGGCCGAGGCGAGGTGATGCAGTGGCGAGCCGAGGTGGTGGCCGGGCCAAGGACGGGGAGGCGGAGCTTAGGCGAACCGAGAGGATGGCCGAAAGGAGCACGGGCAGACGGATCTCGCCGAGACGGTGGCGAGAACGTCGTCGGAGAGTCGAGGAGAGGCGGTGGCCGGGGCGAGCGCGGGGAGGCGGTGGCGAGGTCATCGCCAGAGGGCGCACCGAGGCGAGGTCGGGGAGACGGGCCGAGGCCGAGATTATAAACCAAATGAAAGGCGTCGGTTGTACCAATGCCTTTCATTTATAAATAAAGGCAACCGACGCCTTTCGGGTCGGTTTTAAAAAAGCCACATTGGCGCCAGCGACCTGCGTGGCTTGTCAGATAGCCTGTTCGGGAAATATTTGCTACAATGCGTCAAAATGGATTATTTATTTATTTATTATATAATTTCCCCTAAATAATATCTTGCACTTTTTTATGAGGGGTGTACCCGACTGAGCGCAGTATCCTTCCGCCAATCCCCTCGGGTGCATACCGCCAATCCCCTTGGGTGCATACAAGAGCTACCTATGGTAAGCATTGTATAAATCCTGGTTGGGTGGCCAACGGAGAGGGGGTTCGAACTTATTTTTGCGTTGTGAATAAATATAACCTCCACAACTACAAAAACTAAATTGCGTTCTACAGTCACAGAACATGATTCCATGATATAACAATTTCTTAGTGCTGTGCAGGTCCCAGGAAGGAAAGGAAAATATTAAGGATTGTGGAAATGTAAAGCTTAGTAGTAGGCCAGAAAAGAGGAAATCTGTAAAGGGTGCCGGTGTTGGTTAAGTGAGTATGCTCAAAATAGAAGAAATTATTAATCATGACCAGCGTCCTTTTAGCAGTAGAAATCAGAAGAATATCACAATGCCTTATGATTAAATTAGACCGTAAAATGAGATAATAGGGCAGTCGCAAATGCCTCAGCATATCCATCTTCTTCCCTCTTCCAACGTCTGGCCAAACCAGATTCCCAGCCTGTGGATCCGGGCTGGTCTGCAACAGTACACGACCCAACGCTTCATGGCGCTATTTATATTATGGGCCAGTCATGACACACCTTCTGCAATTAGGCTGTCAGAGACCAGGAAAGGAGGAGCCTCTGAGGGGGGGGGGGATGGGAGAACAGCAAGAACCCATCAGAGTTGTATTTCAGATTCCACCATATACATTTTTGTTGTTCAACTTTCAGAATAAGGAGACAATATTGCAGGCTTTGATGTTTTGAGGTACATTGTAAGATCAAATCCCAAGCTTGGTTTCGACTTTCGAGTGATAGAATTTTGGCATAAGCTAGTCTTTCCAATCTCCGGGGTCTGGATGAGTCTCGCTACTTGTCTTGGCATACAAAGAAGTGGTGAATATCTAACCATTTTTTCTGTTCTGCTTGTTGAGTACAATTGTGCTCATTATTGTATGTGCTGCCTGCAATTGCAAGATAATGCGCATAGAAAATTACAGTGCAGGGCTTATGAAGCTGAGACATGAGGTGAAGGCTTGTGAGTACGACGACGAACACATAATGTGGGAAATGCTGCAGAAAGCGGAGGCGATACCGGCAGAGAGAAGTCGACCGCGACCCCTGTGGAATAAGATTGTATGTGCAGGGCAAGCAGCGCATATGTGCTATGGGGAGTAGAGAGCTTGGCCAGCCACGATGGATGAATCGCCTGAATGAGAATCCAAGATGGCTATTTTATCATGAGCCTTTTTCTATGCTTGGGTTTTGAGCACTTGAGCTGTTTGTGTAGTACTGCTGTAAATATGGCTTCTGCCTTGAAATGAAGAAAGGCATCCTCTTTCGATAGCTATTTTGGGCATTTCCATGTGTATTTTCTCATTCACTTGGGTTTTTGCTCGAGAGGAAATATGGAATCACCAAATAGCAGATGATAAGATAATTATATGTGCGAGTAAATAAATGTACATGGTTTAGCACTCCTTGCTAGAAAGTTTACATACAAGCATCCCTGTAGATTATGCAGAATGTAGAGGCAATCCATCCTCTTATACATTTGAAACATTTTGACACTTAATGCCGCATCCTCTTTTTCACTAGAATTCTATAAAGATTCTCTTTAGTGGCTCCCTTGATTTTGACAAGGATTGACTAAACTTATTCTAAAAAGTTGCCGAATTATTTTGATTTTTAGATCACATGAAAGAAGCAAAAGATGGCATAATGACATCTTTCAAAAGGTTCAGTTCTTCTATCAAGAGAGAGAGAGAGAGAAGTTCTAGGCAAATTAGTAACTGTTCTATAAAGCTAGAAAGAGTTCTTCAAAACCACAAATAAATTGGACTGGAACGCCTAGATGCCAAAAAAGAACATTGATGTCTGCACTCTCTCAGTGACTTCCTGCTGATTATGTCATTGAACATTTACATAATGACCATCACCAGGGCAATCTTGTAAGACTGGATTACGATCCATCTAAAGCTGGTTCCTCTCTCTTTGGGGGATCAATGTCCAAATATTTGTAGGGTTCTGTTGGTTCCTCCCTGAATAGAAAGAAGGGATACATTTATATAAAGAGAAAATATAAATTACTAGAAGAAATCTTAGCAACCTACAGGCCAGTAGAATATGCAACAATTATAGCCTTCCCTCTGAAATAACATACCCAGGCTTTGAGCGCATACATCGCCAAAACAGCTTAAATGGGCCAGGAATTGTCTTGAATGGATTTCCTTCAAAACAAGCCTACAAATAAGCAAAAGAAAAGTTCTTAGAGTTTGATCACGTAATACACATGGTATCAAAAGCGGTCACTTTAGTCCATAACCAACCACTTCAAGTCTTTCTGTGAGAGGGATCACTTATATTTTTTAGGTGGACTCGTCGGCAGTGGAAACCCACACTTTCTAGGTCGCCTAATAATTGCTTAGTCACCCATTAATTGATGAATTACACCAACCGTATAGGGATAGGGTATACTTAGGCCCAACACTAGAAGTCTAAAATACATCTCAATTCCAAATTGCGTTGTCCATTAACCTGAAATAAGCGTAGTTTGTGTTGTGCAATACTCGTTCATTCAAGCTCCATTGGCTGCCAGAAATCTTGCTTCTGATGGCAATCACAGTGACAAAAAATTGCATTTTTTGCTCCCACCAGAGACTCAGGAGCTTAGCTATAGTTCAATAATCCAGCAGCACATCAATCCACCATAGTGGCACACCCTTAGACTTCCTCTCCATCTTCTTCTCCAGTTTTTAGTCCTGATTGATTTTGTCATGTTTGTGAAAGGTGTCCATTGTCATTTCCAAATTAAAAAACCATATATTTTCTTGCCCCTTGGTAAAGAGCATTGAACAACATTTACCAACATCTGAAAGTTGTACTAATATAGTGACAGGCAATTAATTCAGCCATAAAATTTTCTTCGAAGTGAGTAGAGGCAAGAGTCCCATTGAAATTCTAACAACACTAAAAGAGAATGCTCTTTACCAAGGGGAATAAGTTTGCTCATCAGATGCTCACCACTAATATGCTGGAAAAATGAACGAGGGACAAAACAAAGCTAATATTCCAAAACAATGACAGCCATGGACGTGACGGCCCCCTAAAGCTGATCAGACAAGCTGTATCTCGTAGCCACATATATTAGAGGAAGACACAAAACGAAATAGCTGCATAGATTGCCCTTTATATCATGCTTAGGGAAGCCACACATTACATTCTCAAACTCACAAACTCCGTATAAATCAAAGAAAAAGTGATACTGATGGAAGGATAGCTCTGAGTTCTTTACTTTCCCCTTGTGTTCGTTTTGAAAGAACAGAATGCATCACTTTGCTGTACTAATTCATGCAGTTATTTGAATTAGAATAATCAATAATGTAATTCAAGTAGGCAGACAAATAAAGCAATGAATACTTCTAGTAACCTTAACATGACTACAGATTAGTCATAATATATACATTTATACACGTCAATACATACAAAATCATCCTACTCACTAAACTAGAACACAGCCCTCTGAAAGAAGCTTAGAAACCACAATGAGGATCACCAAGTACTCAATTTCTATAACATCACACATCCAAAAATGATCAATCTACGATTCAAAGCCCCAGACCATCATAAATAGACTTAACAAGTCGCCACTTCCCTCTCAGCTTACGAATTTCAAATTGTCGCCGGAAACACAAAAATGCAACAAAAAATCAGAGAACCTGAATGACCCAAAATCTAAAAGTGTCCAAACTTGCATCTTTCATTTGCATCAATGATTGGGAACCACTGAATGAGTAAAAAAAAGAATTGTAGAATCTAGGTGGGAAAAAGAGGAGGGCAAAGTGGAGAGAGAGAGAGAAACCTGGATGACATCCTCGGCGCGGTCGTTGCACCGGTGGGGCTGGGGCTGTCGGGTGTCGCCCTCCGGAAGCCCCCACGGGCTCTCCCTTCTCGGCACCGGTCTCGGCGAGCTGCTCATCTCCCTCCGACGACGACGACTCACGCCTCAACTTCAAAGTTTTTATTGGACGATGGAAACCCCAACTAATGAGGGGAAGAAGAGGTTCAATATCCACGTAAATAACCATATGGAGCATCTACAACAGAACTCTTCCCTTTTCGAGATGGGCCATCTAAATCAGGACGGAGGGAAATATTAAATTCCTTAATCCTGACTCAATTCCTGAGCCATTGTTGAAAACAATGTAATTGTAGGGTTAAAACTCACATGGGTGCGTTTGGTAACCTTGATTTGGATTTTTAAGTGTGATTTTTGAAATCGATTTTTGGAATCACGTCATTAATCTCTTGTGATTTTGCAAATGACAGGGTAGGGAGATTTTGGAGAAGAATCAAATCACAACCAAAAAGGAATTATCAAATGCAAGAAGATTTTGGGGAAGAATCAAATCACAACCAAAAAAGAATTATCAAATGCAAGATTTAGACAAATCAAAATTGAGTTTTAAAATTACAGGTCTAAATCCACGTTGCCAACCCTAAGTGATCTTTTCATATAAAGCACAAGCTTATAATTTTGATATTGTTTTTAGTAACTTTCAAAGAAGTAATCTTGTTCAAGATTAGGAGAGAGAACATATTTTGTTGAATTAATTAAATTTTTAAAAGAGGAAAATTTCAGCTATGAACCGTTTGTTCTAATTGGACGGCAACACAAGAGAAAATGGCTTGTTGAAAAGATTTTTCCCGATCAGACATGACCACACCCACATACTTGAAGATTTACACCGCCTGAAAATAAGCTGGCCATGGATACCAACTGACCTCGCCAGGCCACCTCGTCCAGGGGTGGAGAACTACTCGGCCATTTTCCAACCTAAAACCTGTACAGGTATAGCTTTAAAAATGCTACCGGCATCAATTTCATCAAACGATTAAACTTTGACCCCATAGAACCACATCTGAAATAAAGTTCGTGCTTTTTTATTTGGAGTCTTAAATAAAGGTCGAAACAGACAAGATGAAGGCAATACAGCGAACACCATGCCACAATTGATCAAAAACTTCCAAAGAAAAACACAGATAAAAAGATTATCCAACTTTTAAGTGCTTCTAATATGAAAAAGGGAAATAACAATCTTAATTTAATAACTACACCAAAATTCAACAGCAGAGCCAACAATGTAGACAAGTTGCCTGATATGACGAATATCAGAACCAGCAGATGTGCAATTCCTTAGTTCCGTTAAACACGACCAACTCTATTCAGACTGACCATGCGACTAGATCCATCCATCTGCCCTCGAGCACCTGGACCTGTCTGGTAAACAGACCTCCCTGTAACTTCTTGGTAACGACCGCTCCCACGAGGCCCCTGCCCAGTTACCCTATTATTGGAGAGAAACCCTACTGATTGACCCAAAGTACCAGATCTTCCTCCAGTGCCATAATTCGACCGGCCACCATAACTGTTCTGCCTCCCTTGAGAGGCGCCATCCTGCCACCTCCCTGCAGCTGGACCAGCAAAGTCCTGGCCTTCCCTGCGTCTTGGAGGCAGTCCATCCAATCCTCCACCCGTTCTTGCTTCAAAAGCCCTCTCATTACTGTCTACCAGAATGGACAGCTTATCTGTGAGCTGAAAAGCTAGTGCTTGCAGTCTTGTGTGCTCAACATTGTGAAAGACAACGCAACGAGTGGGCTGGTCCCAGCTTGCATGGAGCTCCTCTGCTGTCATCATCTTGCTGATTATGCTGTGGGTATGGGCATCTGAAAGGTCGAACATTGAAGTTAACTTGGACAAGCTCATTGAGTCATAGCAGGAGGAATATGTGAACAGATATGTTCGCAATGCTTCTTCCTTGATCTTAGACCTCAACATCTCAAGTACATTATCCCGATCACGAATGAGCTTCCATATGTCCAGACATTTGATTATATCGAAGGCTTTTTCAAAGTCACCTTTGCATAAAGCTCTCGTTGCTGCCATTACATGATCACGAACATTTTCAGGAGGGCCTGTGAAAGTTTGTCGCTCACTAATTTCAAGATGCCTCCGGAAGGTCTTACTAATAACTTTACGTTTGGCATCATGACTGTTAGCAGCCATATTGGGAACTTCCAGGAGCATAGCGCATATCAGATGTACTGCCTCCAAAAGTTCAAGGTTTATGTGCATGTGGTATGGCATCTGCCGTCTCCTTTCTGCCTTTTCCTAAATACAACAAAAATATTCAAATTGAAGCATAAAAAACATTTTATCATCTCTTTAATCAACAAAAGAAACAAAGATGAAGAGCGAAGCCCTCACATCCCTATATATCTACAAGGCAGCTTATATATAGTTTCCCCCTTTAAAGGGTTGCATGAGGAAGGACATCCGTCGTAAAAAGTTGCAACTACAGTTTATTTGCAACAAATTTGTATCATCATTTTTATTCTAATTAGAGTCAAATATGGTATAGAATCCAAGCCGACCCAGATAGCTGGGATAAGGTACATGATGATGATGCTTCAATTTAATGTCAAAAAGTTGGATAATACAAATTTTTTCCAAATCAATTTCCGTAATGCAAGAATTTCCCATACTAATCCCAGGGAATGCCAAATAAATTAAACAGTGCTTTTATTAAAATTTTCTGTGAGAAAAGAAGCTCTAACTTTTAGAGCAACGAAATGATAGATACAATGGCGGTCACCATAAGGTAGTTAAGTTAAGAAAAGTGGGGAAAAGATATGAAGTATCAAATTCGACGATTTAACCAGAAACTGCTGCACATTGGACACAGCCAAAAGCCTAAAAAAATTGGTTAGATGAATTAAGTCTCCACTCACTATCATTCCCTAAACGCAAGTACAAAAATCTTAAGAATAGGAAATCCAAAAAAAAGCGCGGAAAAAAGCTTCAGAAGGCTAACTGTGAAGAGCAACACGTACCTGTTCTGGAGTTTTATCATGAAAGCGGCTCTGTGAAACACCTTGTGCAAGCAGCTCCTTAATTCTACCACCAGCATATAGCTCTGACAGACAGGAATGTGCTTCCGATATAAGACCTATCCTAAATGCACATAAACCAAGTTGGGCCATTGCCCGGTTAAAAAATATTTGACTAGAAATATCCATGTGCTGGACCCCATCCTGCAAATGACTCATCAATAATAAATCTCGACCCATGGAAAACTCATCACAAATAGCATGGTGATATATATCACAAAGAAGAGCTCGGGCTTTAGTCCGCTCATCCCCATACTTGTATATAAGGGTCATCAATTCATCCATTAGGGTTCTACTGTTTTCTGGAAAGGTAGGCTGTCTTGGTACGAGCTCAGGAGTAACAACAAAGTCCACTGCAGGTCTTTTCTCTTCAACCAGCTGATGTTCCTCATTTCCCTCGGTATCTCCATTTTCCCCAGATTCCCTGCCATCCAATGGCTGCGCTGCAAGCTTTCTCATTGCATCATAAACCTCTTGAGGTTTGTAGTAGACAAGCTCCACACGCTTCAAAGCCACCTTTGCAGCCGCTTTAAATTCTCCAACTCGTTCTAGATAATCTTGGACATTTTGTGCAAGAACAAGAAAAGTGGGTTCATCTCTCAGCCTTTCAACAAATTCCCGAGTATGAGGATCAATGCATTGCAAGCTCTTGAAAAATTCAGTATCGATTCTCTCAATAAATGCAACTAAATTGCCCCAAACTCGGATAGTATCTGTATAATCAGGACCCTTTTGTGTCTCATTTTCATCAGGCTCCACCAAGTCATCCACAACAATGTTAGGATATTGCTCAAGGATGTCAAGTATGACCAACATATTCTGGACGCACTTTTTCCAAACATTAATAGGCATGTGGCCACTGAGACTTGGGTTCACATCAAACTGGGCAGAAACCAAATTAAAAAGTATCTCGAGCTTTTGAGCAGGTGTTTTGGCCACAGATGTCAAAAATGTGAGTTGTTCAACTTGTTCAACCCTTCCAGTACCTTTTCGGCCCCTTACAGCAATGATCTCCTTAAGTTTTTTGTTTACCATGTCCCAAGGAATTTCACTTGGATCCTTAGCGAATTGCTTGTCTATGAGTTTATCTTTCTTGCTCATTTTCTTCTCCCATGGTCCACCATCCTCACCATGACGACCCCCCTCTTCATCTTCATCTTCATCCTCTTCATCATCGGACAAGGTTAGTGGATCCTCTTTAAACTCCAGATCGGAATCTTCATCCTCATCACCCTCATCTTCCACTTCTCCTTCATCCTCAGATTCTGGATTTTCCCTAAATTTGTTAATCTCATCTTCATACTGTTTGTTATTTTTCTTTAGCTTCTGTTTCATAGCATTTAGTGCTTTGGCATTGCTACTGCTCATCTTTTTCTTGGCTTCTTTATTGCCCAATGTCTGAGTCAGAAAATCTTCTAACAACACAAGAGCTTTGATGTACAACCTAGGAACTTTGTCAGACTCTGTCACACGGATTACCTTCTCAAGTTGCTTATTAATCTTGTCAAAACAATCTTGAAGACTGACCCAGTCATTGATCTTAATTGCATTTTTCATCTGTTCAACACTGGCCGACATTTCCTCAAACCTCTTGTCCTTAGCAGACCGAACAACACGCCTTTGACCATCAGAATCATCACTGTCACTGGCATTAGCTTGCAAGTATCGACTCCCTGCAGCAGCAGGTCCACTGGGTTCATCAACATCGTTCTCCTCCTCATCTCCATAATCATTCTCCTCCTCCTCAGAATCACTGTCACCCTAAAAATAGAAAAGACAAAAAAAAAAGACTTAAGAGGGTGTCCTACGGATAATTTTTTGAATTCATAAAGGGTGAACATAACAGGACAAACCTGGGTGGTCCAGAATCGGGAAGAAGCCATAGCTGGAGGCTGGAAGGAGACTATAACAAAGACTTAGTATCGAGCGGCCTGCAAAAGAATAAAGAATAACATGTAGGGTAATCTAGAACCTGAAATGCAGAAAAGTGGCAAAGACTTAATATATAACAATGCAAATGACCATTTTATATTCTTGGTCGAGATATTCTGAGTGCTAAAATAACCAGTTTCGCTCGGAAAAAACTGAGACTAAATAAAAATTAAACATCAAAAGTTTTCAAAGTAAATCTTCTGCTGTCATATAATCATAGATGAATTCTTTATGTGTTAACAATTAACAGCCTGTTTGGTAACGTTTTTTTCCAGGTTTTTGTCCCAAATTTTGATTTTGAGAATGGGAACGGGCCCAAAAGCCCATTTGGCATCGTGTTTCCAGAATCCAAAAACGGCCCACGCCCCTTCGTAAAACTCACCCGGGGAGGCGTTTTAATCTCAAAAACGTCGGGGTTCCCACTCCCCCCATCTGCCCACCCTCTGGCTCGACAGGGCACCCCACCACCCCGGCGAACCCCTCCCTCTCCCCTCCCCCTTTGGCTCGACGGGGCACCCTGCCACTGCGATCCCCTCCGTCTCCTCTGGCTCGACGGCGCCGCCCCGGCGACCCCCTTCCCTCTCCCCCCTCTGGCTGGACAGGGCGCCCCACCACCCCGGCGACCCCCTCCCTCTCCCCCCTCTTGCTCGACGGGGCGCCCCGCCACCCCAGCGACCCCCCTCCGTCTCCTCTGGCTCGACGGGGCCCCCCGCCGCCCCGGCGACACATGTTATTGCTTCTTTTTTTCTGGTATTTTTGGTTTTTAGTTTGTTGTTATGTTTTTTAAGGATTGTTTGATTGCCGATGGGGGTCAAGTTTGGATTTTTGATGGATTGATCTGTGTATTGTCAGATCTCAACAAGCATCCCGTCTACAGATTCTCGGCCGGCCTGGTCGACGATAGTAACATCTTTGAATGGAGTGTTACCATTATCGGGCCTCCTGATACGCTATAGTAAGTGTTTGATTTTCGAATATGGAAATTTTGTGGTTCAAAGGTAGGATCTTTTCTTTGTGCTGTATTGGTTGGGATTGGTAATTTAGCTTTGACGACTATTTTTACTTGAATTGTGTTCCGGTGGTGGTGAGTGGTCCTTGGGATCAGCTTTGAAGATTTGTTGAGTAAAAAATGGACAACAGCCTAAATTGAGTTATCCTCTGTGCGTTAAAAAAAGAGTCCTGTGTGGAAATCGATAGGCACTTTTGCTGAGCAACAGGAATGCAAAAATGAGCTGTTTGAAGATGAGCTGCTCCATGTATGTGAGCTTTTTGAGATGACAAAAATGGCTGTAGACATATATGCTCATTTGTTATTTGAGAGGTTTAAACTGAAAGGTAACTTATTGGTCTATTTAGACCTTAATGTTTGACAAGTAGCATGAGAGTTCTAGACTTCTAGCAGTATCTTTTATCCTTTGTTGATGCAGTGTTGCCTGCTTCTTGTTTGTGTGATAGTTTTTTAACTATATTTGTGATTTGTGATTAGTAACTTATGCATTCAAGATTATGGCTTGGTGCTTAAAGGCTGGTTCTATGGGAAGTAAACCATGCTTTTTGCCCTCTGGTTGCTGAACTGTTGTATTTGCTATTGTACCCTGCGGTTCAACAGTTATGTTATGTTCACTGTTTGGAAAAGAAATGCTTGTGCAAAGAAAAGAACATAATTTGGATTACTTCCCCTGGTTTTGGCTTCTGTAGGTCACTCTTTTATACTTTCCACTTGTATTATATAAATAGTAATATGTTTTTTGAAACCAATCTCGGTTATGTTATGAGGTACCTATACCACCTCTTTATTCTGCACTTTTGGTATGATTTTAACATCCTAGATATATGTGAATCTAAATTACTTTTGCAACAATCAAAGTACGTGGCTATGTGCCAAAAGATATGAGATCAACTTCTCTATCAGTCTTACAAAAAAAAACTTCCATACTAGTATGTGGGGAAAACATTACCAGATCAACATTGATATCAGTTCTTTTTTTATCAGATCGACATTGATACATTGGTTTGTTGATTCTATAGGTTATATATGTATGTATTACTACAAAGCACAAGCTCATTGATATTTTATAAATTACGGGAAAATAAGTGGTTTCTTACACAGGTTAAATGGAAAACATACCATGTTCAACTACAAATGATGTAGATGATGAACAACATGTGTCTGATGATGAGTATGACATGTGTATGGAACAACGTCATCTTTTGCTCAATCATACGATGACACTTGCGAAGTCTTTCTATGAACAAAGAAGAGGAAGTGGTTCAAGACAACGTGTAAGAGACTCTATACTCACGGGTAAAAGTTACATGCAAGAACTACTTCTAGGTAGACCAATAAGGTTTCGGGAGACGTGTCGCACGGATAAGAGTACATTTTGGTTGTTATGCAATGTGATTAAGGAGACGAATCTCTTGAAAGAGAGTATTAGAGTTGACACTGAGGAGATAGTAATGACATGCCTTTATATTCTAGCAAAGGGTGTGTCTAATAGGGATACTCAAGAAAGGTTCCAACACTCAAGTGAAACGATTAGTCGTCGGTTCAACGAGGTGCTTGATATACTCCAGAGTTTAGCACCTCGGTTAATATCCCTACCACCACTTGACTCTCCAAAATACATTTGTGAGAGACACCACTTCCGTTTCTTTAAGGTGATACTAGCTCTGGTTCTTTGATAATTTACAAGCATAGCTTTTGTTAATTTTGTTCATCTTTATTGTTTGTAGGACTGCATTGGGGCGATTGACGGAACACATATATTGGCTGAGATCCCAATTGATGATAGAATATGTTACTGCAATCGTAAGGGTCAAACTTCTCAAAATGTGATGGCTGCTTGTTCATTTGATTTGTCATTTGTGTTTGTTCATGCTGGATGGGAGGGTTCTGCTGCAGATGCTACAGTTTTAGCAAGCGCATTACAAGCGATCTTTCATGTTCCAGCAAGTGATTGATCTAATAAATTTTAACGTCATTTTTACTTATGGATGTTGATATTTTTATCCTCGTAATTAGGGAAATATTATCTTGTGGATGCTGGATATGCGAATACACCACAATTTTTGGCCCCATATCGTGGAGTGAGGTATCATCTTAAAGAATTTGGTGCAGATCACTGTGCTCCACAAAACCATGAAGAACTTTTCAACTTGCGACATGCATCTCTGCGTAATGTGATTGAGCGTATATTTGGGGTTTTAAAAGAACGATTTCGCATATTTCTTCGACCACTTGAGTACCCACTTGATGTGCGAGTAAAAATGGTTATTGTTGCATGTTTGTTGCATAACTTTATTCGAAACACTCAAGGAGGGAAAGATGAAACTTGGGTAGAAATTGAAAGGGAAAAAGGTGCAGCTATAGATCAGGAAATTGAAGAAAGAAGAAGAGAAAGAGAGTACATGGAAAGAAATCAATCACAAGTGTCTACTTCTGAACAACGACGTCTAGGGAAGGAGCTTCGTGATGGAATTGCTTTGCAAATGTGGGAAGATTACATTGGTAGGGGTCATAGATGATTGCCACTGTTATTTATAAAGGCATATAGTTTGTCATTTGAAATATGTGGCATATGTGGAAATTTTTATTTATGTGTTTAGAAATTGATGTCATTGAATTGATAACACTACTCTTTGAACCTTACTACCACTACTATAAACTGATCTATGTTGCGAGTAACGAGGCTAGTACAAATTTTATGGTATTTTACTTGTAAGATTGTTGGCTATGTTCTTCCTCTCGTTACAAAATTTTAATTATTCAGTTTCTTTAAAATGTCGAGTTTACTGCCAAACAGGTTTGTCATCGTTTTTGAAAATTAGTGCATTTCTACCAAACAGGGCAAAACTTGAAATGTAACAATTTCAGATTTTGGGACAAAATTTTTTTTACACCAGATCTTGGGGACAAAAACATTCCAAAATAGAAAACGCTCCCAAACGGGGTGTAATCCTCTTATCATAAAATTTTTCAACAATTTTTAGTATACATAGATTCCCTAGTGCTACAGTATCCTTGAATCATGAAATATTTTGCCGATAGAAAATACAAGCAAATGACTTGCAAGATTCAGTCCAAAAGAAACTAAAGTAAATAGCAATCGAGGGGACTAATATCAAGAAGAACAACCAAATCAGCGACAATAGATACACGAGGGGGAAAGTTTGTGAGATCTGTTTTCTAGATGAACCACTGTAAAAACAGAAAAAAATGGATACAATCAAGGGCAGGAAGAAAAGAAGACCTGGACGCAAAAAGCGAGTGAAATAGCATAGAATAAAAATCTTCAGTGTTTCGTCAAATATAAGACATGGGCTATAATTCTATTTATACCCATTTCATTACCTGATACGCTTTAGGTAAACAGATTACTTACGATGTAAAACCGTAAAAGTACTATTAAACCTTATTGCGTATCATAAAATCCCCCAAAACCCTGATATAACAGACATTGGCGAAAAGTGGCTCAGACACGCACAAATTAGTCATCATAAAAAACAAAACAAACAGATAAACCAGATATCATCAGGATAGATGAATGAAGTTTGTCATCACAGCCACAGGAACTAAAATCAAATAAAAACCCACAAAAGATCTAGCACCATAACTACAAAAATAATCACAATGCAGCAGAAAAATAAAAAAAATACAGCAGAAAAATAAAAAAAAACGAAGTACAATCGCTGAGAACGAATCAACACGAACTTGCAAACTGCTAATGACACCCTCAGTTAGATGATATCTAAGAACGTAAAAAGTAAATAACAGCATATATATTCCACGAGAAGCGATTCCATAAAACCAATTGTAACTAATCAAACAACAGATTCTTAGATAACGTCAAAAGAAGCAAACGAGTATCAATAAACGGTGAAACCCGCACCATAGATCAGAAGTCGAAGCAAAATCCAGCAATACGCTACACAACAATCTAACTATCACAACTAAAGCAGAGGAATTGGGAGAGACGAACGGATACCCTGTCGCCTGTACGGACTAGCGGTGGGAGATGCGGCGAAGCAGTAGGCGGAGCGAGGTCGCCGGAGACGCCGAGTGAGATGTAAAAGCGGCGCGGTGGCTTGCGCGATGGAAATTGCACAAGCAGGGGATTTTAGGGTGGGTTAGGGGTCATGGAAAATAAAAATTTTCAATTAAAATACTTTTCTCCGGAAAAATGAACTTTCATGGAAAAATGGATTTTCCTGTAAAAAGTTGGTAGGGGTTACAGAAAGGGGCTTTTTACATATTACCTGGCGCCAGGTTTACTTTTATCATATCACCTGGTTTTTCTCGTGACTTCTCATATGACCTGGAATCGGCACCTAGAGTACCGAAAATGCCCTTCTTTTACGTTTTTTATGCATTTTGTATCCGAAATGTTTCATTCTTCCTAAAATTAACGATTTACAGGAACATCAAGTTGGGGAAGAAGATATTCCGGCAAAGATCCATCCATAATCGCAGTTCAAACCATCGCCGGCGTCGTCCAACCCAAAAAAAATATTTCATGCCAAAAAACTGTAAAAACAGCAGGAAAGACGAAAAAAAAATCTATAATGAATGGATTTTAATGTAAGAGCAGTGGGAAAGCCCTTCCAACTACAAAAATTAAGATCTACATGTAAAGAAACACATATAAAGATCACTCATTGGTGTTTGACTGCCCCTCGACATGAAATAAAAGGATAAAAATGGGCAAAAACGTGAAATATTCGTCGGAGAGCGACAAGTTCCATTTATATATCTTTCTGTGATACTAATGAGGTGGAAGAGGATGAAAAATAAGGAAGAATGAAAAAAAATGGGCAAAAACGGATAAAAAATTAGCAAGTTATGGCATTTTGAAGATTGTCATTTATCGTGTTGTCGACGACACGACTTGATTCAAGTCGTGTACTATGCAACACGACTTGAATCCAAGTCGTGTTATATGCAACACGACTTAAATTTAAGTCGTGTTGCATATAACACGACTTGGATTCAAGTCGTGTTGCATAGTACACGACTTGAATCAACTCGTGTCGTCGACAATCTTCAAAATGTCAATCTTCAAAATGTCATAACTTTCTCATTTTTTATCCGTTTTTGCCCATTTTTTTTTGTTCTTCCTTATTTTTCCTCCTCTTCCACCTCATTAGTATCATATAAAGATATAAGATAGAAAAAGAAGAAAAAATAATAAGAAAGAAGAAAGTGAAATGATAAAAATGGGTAAAAGCGTAAAATACTCGTCGGAGAGCGACAAGTTCCATTTATATATCTTTCTGTGATACTAATGAGGTGGAAGAGGATGAAAAATAAGGAAGAATGAAAAAAAAATGGGCAAAAAATGGATAAAAAATGAGCAAGTTATGACATTTTGAAGATTGTCATTTATCGTGTTGTCGACGACACGACTTGATTCAAGTCGTGTACTATGCAACACGACTTGAATCCAAGTCGTGTTATATGCAACACGACTTAAATTCAAGTCGTGTTGCATATAACACGACTTGGATTCAAGTCGTGTTCCATAGTACACGACTTGAATCAAGTCGTGTCGTCGACAATCTTCAAAATGTCAATCTTCAAAATGTCATAACTTTCTCATTTTTTATCCGTTTTTGCCCTTTTTTTTGTTCTTCCTTATTTCTCCTCCTCTTCCACCTCATTAGTATCATATAAAGATATAAGATGGAAAAAGAAAAAAAAATAATAAGAAAGAAGAAAGTGAAATAATAAAAATGGGTAAAAGCGTAAAATACTCGTCGGAGAGCGACAAGTTTCATTTATATATCTTTCTGTGATACTAATGAGGTGGAAGAGGAGGAAAAATAAAGAATAACGAAAAAAATGGGCAAAAACGGATAAAAAATGAGAAAGTTATGACATTTTGAAGATTGACATTTTGAAGATTGTCGACGACACGACTTGATTCAAGTCGTGTACTATGCAACACGACTTGAATCCAAGTCATGTTATATGCAACACGACTTAAATTCAAGTCGTGTTGCATATAACACGACTTGGATTCAAGACGTGTTGCATAGTACACGACTTGAATCAAGTCGTGTCGTCGACAACACGATAAATGACAATCTTCAAAATGTCATAACTTGCTCATTTTTTATCCGTTTTTGCCCATTTTTTTTTCATTCTTCCTTATTTTTCATCCTCTTCCACCTCATTAGTATCACAGAAAGATATATAAATGGAACTTGTCGCTCTCCGACGAGTATTTTACGCTTTTACCCATTTTTATCATTTTACTTTCTTCTTTCTTATTATTTTTTCTTCTTTTTCCATCTTATATCTTTATATGATACTAATGAGGTGGAAGAGGAGGAAAAATAAGGAAGAACAAAAAAAATGGGCCAAAACGGATAAAAAATGAGAAAGTTTTGATATTTTGAAGATTGACATTTTGAAGATTGTCGGCGACACGACTTGATTCAAGTCGTGTACTATGCAACACGACTTGAATCCAAGTCTTGTTATATGCAACACGACTTGAATTTAAGTCGTGTTGCATATAACACGACTTGGATTCAAGTCGTGTTGCATAGTACACGACTTGAATCAAGTCGTGTCGTCGACAACACGATAAATGACAATCTTCAAAATGTCATAACTTGCTCATTTTTTATCCTTTTTTGCCCATTTTTTTTCATTCTTCCTTATTTTTCATCCTCTTCCACCTCATTAGTATCACAGAAAGATATATAAATGGAACTTGTCGCTCTCCGACGAGTATTTCACGTTTTTGCCCATTTTTATCCTTTTATTTCATGTCCAGGAGCAGTCAAACACCAATGGGTGATCTTTATATGTGTTTCTTTACATGTAGATCTTAATTTTTGTAGTTGGGAGGGCTTTCCCACTGCTCTTACATCAAAATCCATTCATCATAGATTTTTTTTCGTCTTTCCCGCTATTTTTACAGTTTTTTGGCATGAAATTTTTTTTTTTCGGGTTGGACGGCGCCGGCGATGGTTTGAACTGCGATTATGGATGGATCTTTGCCGGAATATCTTCTTCCCCAACTTGATGATCCTGTAAATCGTTAATTTTGGGAAGAATGAAGCATTTCGGATACAAAATGCATAAAAAACGTAAAAGAAGGGCATTTTCGGTACTCTAGGAGCCGATTCCAGGTCATATGAGAAGTCACGAGAAAAGCCAGGTGATATGATAAAACCAAACCTGGCGCCAGGTAATATGTAAAAAGCCCTACAGAAAGTGTTTATGAAAATTTCACTAAAAATTAATTTTCAGGCCCAGGGGTCTAGAAAATATAAAAACGAAAATATCCTAGAAAATCTACTACTAATTCATTATATAACTAACATGAAATTGAAAGGGATTTTATGTTCTAAAAAGACCAAAATTATGTATCCCATGTTAATTGTTCTATTTCACTAAAACATTCGTATAACAACTATTAGTTAGTGAAGTAAAAATGTTAGTTATAATGCTTCTTATAAACGTCACCTATTTTTAAAAAAAAGACTATCAATTCAAGTAAAGCTTCTTATAGTGTCACCTTTTCTAAAAAATACCATTGTATAGCAATTTAATCTCCATTAAAATAAATAAATTAGTCAATGATTCAAGTTTACTTCACACAAAAACTTAAAAAAGTATACACTTTCAAATTGCTAATATAAAGCATAAGCGATTCTTCAACTATGGATCCGTTCAAAGCTCATGGTGCTTTCTATCATTCCACATCTTCTTTACTAATTGGTCACGGAAACGACCCATCAAAGCTGTACCATCAACTATAAAAGTGTTACTTGGTAATATGGGTGCTATATCACTCACATTATCATCATCATCAAAGTCATCATCCCATGTCTTCTTTATTTTCCTTTCGCAAGAAGTTATGAAACACACAAGTCGCCGCAACTATTTTAACCTGAGTTTATATGGAAACATTGGTGGTAGTTTATGTGACACTCGAAAATTCTGTAAGTTTACCAAAACTGCTGTTTTAGGAAACTGTTCTAAAATAGGAAAGTTTGCTGCCTATTTTGAAATCTTTTAATTTGGTGTGTTGATTTGGTTTTGTGATGCCTATGGAAGTGTGGAATTGATAAACCAGATTAGGTAGTACACCGGGGCTTGAGGACTAGCCCTGGCGCTAGGTTCAACCTGGCGCCAGGGGTTGAGTGCACCTGACGCCAGGAGTGGGGGCCAGGCTGTCACGCCCCGTGCATCACCCGGCCCGACCCGAACCCGGTTCATGGGCCGAATGATGTGCGGGGGCGACGTTATGTCGGACAAAGCGGAAGACTTACACCCATATACGGGCGATAACATAATTTCGGAGTTTCGCGCCGCTTTGTGTAAGAGTAAACAAGTAAAAATTCAACGAGGTATAAAGTCTAGAATATCAACAAGTCTTACACCCACAATTAGATAAAGTCCGGAGCCTCCTTGGTTTTGAAACTGGTGATGTTGAATCTAGAGCGATTGTCTTGCACCTCCTTGGTTTTTGGGCCGACTTTGCATTGCACAGTATGGACATACGCTACATGATACTATCATCTTTAGAATCAGAGCAAATTTTGGAGGTGAGGTCAGTACTGCTAAACTTGGTTATTATATTATCTAGTATGCTTATGAGTTATTGACTTATTGTTATTGAAATTGCTCACATATGTCTACCTTTATAGCTTATGGACGTCAACATGGTCTCATATCCCCATTAAAAACGGTCATAAGGTGCCTTGCAGAGTGTAAATAAGACATAAAGTAATGATCATGATAGACATTCATGAGCTGTAAATGTATTCCCGTTCGTATTCATAAATTTTGCTTCTCTTCTTTTTATACTATAAATCATAGAAAACTTGCAGAAAATCAAAGAGACTTCGTAAATTTATTTGATGAGACAAAGGAGATTTTTTCTTGTTCTTCACAAGTTTTTTTTAACAAAAGAAGTATGGTACTAGCAATTGAAAAACTTGACTGAATTTTGTGATAGTAGTATTTTGACAAAGTATAGATAATGTTTTTCAATGAGTATCAATTATTTCAAGAAATGGTAGATCTTTCTGATCAAGTGTACTGAATACGTTTACATCTGTGCTATCCAAGTACTCTCTCTACGAGACATTGTAATGAAGTGAAAGTGACCTCCTAACAGAAATTTTGGTCACACTTTATTCGTTTAAGATATATGTTTACGCAGTTTTTAAATACATCAAGTTATTTTTTAAGCTAAGCTCTTTAACATTCTGTGGTTCCATCTTATTGTGTAAACTGCAGGTAAAAGCAGCAATATTTACTGCAGGGTGCTTCAGTGAATTGTCAGAGGACTTTGCATCGTTTATTCTTATGAAACTTATTGATATATCAACCTCTTCACATGCATCATCTGAAGTGAAGAAGGTGGCCTTGCGAGCTTTTGCTAAGATGACATCCTCTATTCTATTAGCAAACAGAGCTTACAAGGTGCGAAATCTTCTTTCTAATATTGTCACGTAGATAATCAGTGTTTTTAAATAATTTGTTTTAGCTGTTAGGACTCTTCATTATACATGGAATTACCTGCTCAAATGAAATACCCACCTCTTCATGTACCTGTCCATGGGCTTGGCTAACTTATTGGAAAGTCACACCAGTTAATAGCTGGGGAAATTTTAGATCCGTGTGTTCTCTTAGATTGAGGCCTCGACTGTTACTTTGATTACTGACTGCATTAGAACAATGATAGTGCGATTTACTTACCCTGCCTAAAAAAGATGGTATATATGATTTTATTTTCATGACTGCTGCATAGATTGGCTGATGTTTGAATTTGTGCCTTTGTACTTCGGATATAGCTGTTAGCTGAATTCTAGTTTATTGTCCCAAAGTTGTTTTACTGACAGCATAGCTTATGTATTCCCTAAAGCTAGACTAATCAGTATGTCTTGTTTCAGAACAGACTGGTAACAAACTGATTCTGGACTCTACATCGGAGGAATTTATGATTGAACTCTTGCCTTCTATGACCAAGCTAGCTTCCAGGTCAGTATCCTTGATTCCTGAGCAGGTAACATTTCTTTTAATTCTTGCAATTGATTAGGAACTTGTTCTTTTTGGTGCACAATTCCAACATAGCATAAAGATAATGAATTAATGGTTTTATAGTTGAAGTGAATCCACACTTCCATCAGAAAGAAGTGTTTAGTCAATAAAGTTCTCATTTTCTGATATATGTCCTTTATATTGATCTACTTTTTTACTTTAGCTTCTGTTCTTTCTCCAATTCTATTCTCCAATTGGAAAACGAACTGAAGTATTTATGCCTACAAATTTAGGGAATGGGTGTGGGTGTTTTCAAGTTTGTATACTTGTTGCAGGTAGAATTATTGATAGCATTCTTCAGCCATGAATCTGCTAGTCTCTTGACAGTTAAGGCGTTGAAATGTTTGCAGTTTCTGTCTAAGAGAGAAGTTTCTCATTTCTGCCTTCAGACGGGCTCAATAGTTAATTTGTTCCATGTTCTGGAGAATAAGAACTTTTCCATCAAGTTACAATGTGGTGTATTGCAAATTCTTTGTAAGGTGATTTGTTTTTATTGTCTTTTATTATGGCTTATGAACTATATGCAAGAAGTACATGCCTTCGAAATTTCCCTGATGTATCAATCTGAGAGCTATTTGTATTCTTTTTTTTATAAATAATGAGCTAATTTTTACTTTCTTTCTTCAAATCTTTCCATTCTCTTTTGTGGAATTTGCAGATCTTCTCTTGTGGGACACTGACTCTGCCAAATATGGATGTGGCAGAAGTTGTGAAAATGATGTTAATTGCTAAAAGCTGGGCTCAATCTTTGGTATCTTCGATGAGATGCTTAGCTTTTAGCTTGCTTGTCGATATGACTTGCTATATTAAGAGGAAAATGGGAAGCTAATGGCTTTCTTGTGTTGAACCAAGGTTGGATGGTCACATGCCTTTACAGGAGAATGCAATAGATTTTGATCTTGTAGTGAATCAAAATGATTTGTCACTAATACCGAGGTGTGTTGCTTTGCTAAGTATGAATCAACTCATAATGCTGGCGGGGCAGCTGAATGAACATGATACTCTCGAATGTCAGCATTTGCTTAATCTCTGTCTACGACTGGTTCTAGAATGTCCTATTTTATTTTCTACAGTACTTGATGGTTTTAGATCTTTAACAGAAGTTCTGGTGAGTAGTTATGGTAATCTCAATGTTATTCGTGCATGTTCATATGGATAAGTCAGTAAGTTATTCATGTATACCAGCGATTCTCCCACAAGGCTTACTAGCAAAGATCAGAAATCCACAGTTACGGAGCTTGTGTTGTCTTTGTGCAAGTTCCTTGGTGCTTGCCTTGAGACACTGGATGATAGGGGGGCAGTTACCAGTGAGGTATGTCAAACAGTGAAAACGCTTGCTGGATTCATTCTCCAAGCTGGGTTTCTTAACTGGGGCAGTTGTTCTCTTTTCTTTCTTCTGTTAGAGTCAAGTCTTGTATGCCATTCTTGTGAGTACGAAAAGAAAAGAGCTTGTGATTTAGACGAAGAGGCAACTGAGTTAGTGGCTGCTTCTCAATATACTAGCTGGGTTGATCATGAATGGATGACACTTAAGTGTGCAAAGCAGATGATGTCCACATGTGATTTTTGGAGAGCTTACCGGACTGGAATATATGCTGCTTGCCAGGGCTCCTGGTTCACAGCAACATATATTTTTGGGTTGTTAATGAAGAAGGCGAACTCAAGTGCTTATCGTAATTGGTTACATTGTCTAACACTGTTTGCCGGTGGTGAGTGTGAAATTCTCTTGCTTCTTTTCCCAGTAGCAGGCTTACAGTTAATGAATGGGTTACGTGCAGAGGGAAACAGTATAAACACCTGTGATACAGAAGTTGAGAGAATGAATCAGAACTTCAATGTGCTAGAAAACCAAATGAAGCTTTCCAAGGCGTATGCCAGAGTTTGCTCGGCAGGGGAAATGCTTGGAGGTCGTGCAACTTCGAATGGGATCCACTATTTTCAGAGGTGGTTTTTGAACTTACGAGGCAAATTTCTGCAAATTATGATAGAAGTCGTTGGGCTCTTAAATACAGAGAACTGTAATCAACAGGCGAGGGGTGATGAAAGTTGGAAGCTGAAAACCCTTTTAGTGGAGCAACAATTTTCTGTTCTATCTTCTCAATTTTATAGATTAGCGAAAGAGTTTGACCTTCTTGCCACATCCTTTATATATCTGGATCTTAAAAGCTGCAGAAGTATTCTAAGGCTTGCACTAATTTGCTCTCTCATAGCCTTTTCAGTTGCATATATACCACACTTTTCAGAACGGAATTTAGAGTACAGGCAAAAGAAATCTCACTTGAATATGGTACAAGATTTACTAGAGCGTTTGTGTCATATAGACAGGAGTATCTGTGTAGATCTTCAAAAGTTTTTAACACCTAATCAGGAGAAATGTGGCCTTCTACCCAAATTTGGATTACAAGTTCCAACTTGCGGATACAAGGAGAGAGATATCTTATATCTTTGTAGGTTTGCTGTAAATGGTGCTCTCAGGACGCAAGATAAAGCAAGGGAAGGGAATAAGGAGGGAAATTTGTACGACAATTTCAGGACTGCAATAAATCTTTTGTCCACAATATGGAGGAGGTTAATGTATATACCCTTCCAGATGCCTAGATGCTTTTTTAAAGTGAGGTATGCAAACTAATGCAGCTAGTCTTGACTTAATGTGGATTTATGAAATAAACATTAATTGCAGAAACTTCTATTATTGAAAAATATCTTTGATCTGGTGCACTGGACAATTAATAGAACATATATGCCGGTTCAACTCATCCAGCTTTTTGTGAAACTCCGTCAATAGTTAAATGACTAGCAGATGTATTTATTCGTCATCCTTGTAATTGATACTTGGATGATTCTTGAGTTGCAAATCAAGTATTTGATTGCGATGATTTATAATAATAGGGAAATGAGTTGTCTTTTTCCCTGCAACTATTTCCTAACTGACATTATTTGTGTGCAATGTTTGACCTTTAATTCTAAATACTTTTGTGGGCGGCCTATGGGGGCTGAGCTCTTCATGTTCGCAGATGATGCCAAAAATACAACGGAACTCTCGGTTTTGCAAGGCTATCACCTATCTTTGAACCTTTGTATCCAGCTGAAAAATAAAATTGCAGATTGCCCTGTTCAAGACTACAAAATTTTCTGCCTTACTGCTGCCAAGCAATCCGTTCACCTGCCAGCTGAAGTTGTAGAAAACCAGCAGCAAAAGCTAGCAACTTCCCAAGTATGGAGTGCTGGTGAAATGATGCTAGATTTGCATGAAGAACTACTTCTTTATATGTCTGGGATTAGAGCGCATGAAACAGTAGTTGGAAGTATTGCGAAGGAGTTTGTGTTGTTTAAGCCAGATGAGAGAGATCAAGGATTTTCAACTTGCTTATTGGATGTTTCATCATTCCAGCCGGGATCCTACAGAATATTATGGAGTAGTTGTTGTGTAGATAGCAGCGGTTCTTGCTGGAATTTGCTGCCTTTGAACTCTGAGCTTACCTTTAATGTGAGGAAACCTTAAAGTGGCTATTTCTTCGTGCCTAGTTTTTGCCACATCTAAGCCGATCAAGTTTTTGAAGCTTTACTTTTCTTAGGTAAGTTTGGTATGTGATGGTTAAAAAATGTTTGGTTTATAGGTTGCATGAGCCTTGAAAAGGGCTGCAGGCTACTTGCTTCTACTCCCTCTGTCCAATGAAGCCTGTCTGCATTTGAAAAAAAATGGCTCCATCATTAAATGGCTGACTTTGCTCCCTCGCAATAAAAACAAGGAATAGGGGGTAAACTTTTTGTAGGGCCCTTAAGAGTCGAATAAATCTCATTTACTTCCAAATGCAGGCAGGCTTTGTTGTACGGGAGAAGAAGAAAAAAATAGAAAAATGTTCTTATAAGAATCTTATTAACTTGAGCACTCTGCGCCTAGGGGTTTAAACTCAGCTAAGCGCCTTCCTAGTTCCTAGTTGTACAACACAATCCCAGAGAAGCTGATTTCATCTTTCGCAAACTAGCTGACTTGAGGTACATGCCAAATAAGCTGTCATCACCCATGAACAATGCCACGAACACTTACGCCCTTAAACCACCCTTTTAGACGTAATTACAATATTAAGAGCATAAATAACATAATCTAAATTGAAGACATGACCTCAACAAAGTGACATCACATGGGGAAGAATTTCACTGATTGCTCCCATGTAAGGAAAAATTTCATGTACGACTGTCTACTCAGTTTCCTGTTGTACATACAAGAATTTCATTACAACAGGCTCTACCATTTTGAGTGCAATATTTGCACATTAAGCAAGGAACATTAAATTGTTTATCATGTGATTTTTATCGCTATCAGGATACCACTGGCTGAAGCAAAGCTCAGCTTTCTGGAACGAAGAAATCAATCGAAATAGAGTGCAACTACTTGAAACAAATCCAGAAAATGACGCTAAGAAAACATCCAAAAAATGCTTTTGCAGGGTCAGTCGGTGATTGTAGCATCCTTCTCAACTTTTGCTAAGCTTGCCATGTATGTAATGTAAATTGTCCAGATGAATGAAAACGAGTTGCTTATTAATGGCTGCAAAAAATATGTGGTATCAGTACAATGACTGAAAACTTCTTCCTGACTGTATCAATAAAAAGCGAAAGGAAAGAGGAACAATGGAGTTCAACATACCTGCAGTCGGACAGGAATGAATCTAAATGTGATGAAATCACAAAATGGCCAGTACACAATGCCACTTTTGAAAGTGGGTATCAAGTCTCGCTTCAATCTTGAAACAATCTCAGCGCTTGTTTCCCCTGTGTTTCATATCCAAGTTTAGGAAATAATTAGAAGGCATAGGAAATTTAGTTATTGCTCATATGATTGGGAGGTCAAGAGGGACGATAGGGATCTGATAAAGAGGATGAGCAGCAATATCCCATAATTTTCCAGGAGGAGCAGATGAATGCTATCTTTTTTTTTGTGGTCGATGAATTCTTAGAAACTTAGTGTCAAAAAGGACAAAAACAGCAGATTATAAATAAAGATATTCAGTTTCTGAGATATTAGAAATACTAATTCGAAAGCTGTGCATCAGAATAAACACCAACTAAATAAGATCTAATGAATGACATTTTAGATAAAAAAACAGATGAGATGAGCTGTTGTAGGGGAAACTTGTGACGAGCAATTCTCTCAAAACGTAACTTCAACACCTTAGGTTGTCGCAATGTCTTTTGACTTTGTCTGAAAACAAAATTCCCAGGACTTGTTGTAGATTGTTTGACTTTTGATGCCTAGTGCATGCAACACCATGAAATAAATTCAAACATTGGTGGAACTAAACTTCTTGGGCAGCTAGCAATCTGTAATTCCTCATGTCATGAGTGACGACCCATGAGGTTTCTCTAGAAGAACAAACACAAATCAATAGCAAACTTAGCAATTACAAGCAAGGCCTAGCAGATTCTTCTTTACACAAATGTGAACAAGGGGAAGCACGAATCATAATCATAATCAAGTATCGCCTTTTCCCAACTATTTGGGGTCGGCGACACGGATCTTACTCCTCCATTTAGACCTGTTTTGGGCTACCTCTTTTGTAAGAGATAGTAAAGTCAAATCCTTTTTTATTAATTCCATCCAAGTTCTCTTAGGTCTCCCTCTCCCTCTTTTAGCATCGTTTACATGTATCCCTTTTAATATTCTCACAGGGGCATCTAATGGTCTTCTTTGCACATGCCCGTACCAACGCAACCTACATTCCCTCAGCTTATCCCCTAAAGGAGCTACTCCTAGACTTTCCCGCATATATTCATTTCTAATCCTATCTCTCCTAGTTATCCCACTCATCTACCTTAACATTCTCATTTCGGCTACATTCAATTTATCTATATGACTCCTCTTTGGTGCCCAGCACTCTGCTCCATAGAGTATTGCAGGCCTAACGGCTATCCTATAGAACTTACCTTTAAGCCTTTTTGGAACACGCCTATCACACAACACTCCCGAGGCTGCCCTCCACTTTACCCACCCCGTCTTTATCCTATGCACCACATCACTGTCAATATCCCCTTCTTTATGGATAATGGATCCTAAGTAACAGAATTGATCACACCTTGGCACTTCTTGCCCATCTATTTCAACTAAGCCTCTATTTATAGTGCTACCTTCCTTAAAATGTAAAGGTACGAATCAAGTACAGGAAAATAACTAAGAATGTATAGGTAATCGAATAAGAAGGGATTTCTTTTTTCATACCTTGTAAGCTTGCATTATAGGAGAAAAACAACACTGTCATTATAGGTCCATAAACCGTTTGTCCCAGTAACATTTTCTTCAGAGTACTGATTATATCCCGTTTGGGGACTACCCTTGACACGGTGTTGAACCAAAGATGCAATGAAGGTCCAGAAAGAAGCATCCCATACACAGCCATACGCAAGGTTCGAACCAGGTCAAGAGAACTCGAAGACTCTAAAGTAAGCATCTAGAAATAAACAATTGTATCAGCTAATTACAACAATAATTCCATGATTCTAAAGTAAAAATCTAAAAATAGACAATCGTACCAGCTACTTACAACAAAATAGCTAGCTACAAAAGAATAACATCTAATAAAAGTCATGGCTAATTGTTGAACCAAAAATGCAACGAAGGTTCAGAAATAAGCATCCATAGATCACACGTCATATGCAAGGTTCGAACAGTGTCAAGAGGACTCGATGACTATAAAGTAAGCATCTAAAAATAAACAATTGCATCAGCTCATTACAACACAATAGCATGCCATGGCTAGTGTTGATACTACTGAAGAAGACATCAAAATCATACCTCCCACAATCATACTAATAACTGTTGGCTTACAGCAATATAGAATCACAACACACATGAGAACTAAGACAACGACAATTCATATCACTCCGTGGCATGCTAATAGTCCTATTTGGTTATCACAAATGAACTAAAATCAGTTCATTTTGAAAATCCAAATAGGACTATTAGAGCCATTTGTAACTAAAGGTTGATCATTCAGATACAGTAATCAAGAAGCTACTCGAAAAGTTAACAAGGAAACCAATACAAGGTGAAATGATGAGATGAAGACCCACAAAACCCAAAGTGAGCAGAGTAAGCAAACAGTTTCCCATTTAATTTCCAAACACAGTGAGATTCTTGAACCGATGACCAGACGAAAGAAAACGAGGAAATCAAGATGATGGGTGGGAGGGATCACCTGTGAGGAGACATCAGCGGTGGTGAATATAGCACCTGCGGTCAAGCTCTTTGTGAGAATCGGCCGGGCCTCGATCATGCCCAAGTACCAACTCACGAACCCACTTTTGGATGAGGAAGAAGGGGACGAAGAAGCAGAGCTGAAGTGGGAGCGGCTCCGATAAAGAGGAGGAGGAGGAGAAGGTCGGGCACAGGCCGACCAGTGGTGGCGCTGCTTTGCGGCGAACGGAGGAGGCGCCGACGGGGAGGCCGAGCGCCGGCGGTGCAAGAAGCCATTGAAGCAGAGCTTGAAGCTGCCCCTCATTTCTCTGCCGGCGTGCGACGGCCGGGAAGGAGGAGGAGGAGCAGCTGCTGTTTGCCCCCTTTGGTGGTTGGGGAGTTGGGAAAAGGGGGAAGACGACCCGCGCACGTGCGAGTTGAATTTTTGGCACGCTCACCCCACCCTGAAACCCTCTTATACAAAGACAATGGCTGTCAAACGTCTGAGAATATACGGACGGTGGATATTCGCCGACCGTGTAATGGGGTGGGGTGGCGTAGGCAACTACTCATCCTTTGCCCTACATACCTCATCCTTTGTCTATTGTATATGTTTTTTTTTTAATGATAATATGTCTATTGCATATGTTGGCGTTTGAGTATATGTGAAGTATGACTGTGTATTAAAAAGATAGATAGACTTCAAATAGGTAATATAAAGTTATAGAACATGAAAATGTGTGATACCTGTTGGTTCTGTGAAAGGTAGTATCTGTAGACCTATGGTAGTACCAACTAAGATATTGTCTTGGTTATTAGACCTTGGACATAATGGCTTGAGCACAACTCATATTTCCTCCATATATGACCCCATCCAAAAAGGAGGCTGTAAAAGTGTTCACAGAGGAACTCCTATGGACATATAAGCTTCATGTGCACATTTCTTGTTACTGAAACACACTTCCCTCTATCCAACCAAAAACACTTTTCCATCCTGGACTTACATGCTTATCATGTGTGCATTTTTTTTGTTACTGGAAAATTTAGATAGGAAAAAGTTAGTGTGTCGAGGTTCATGAGTGTCGGCATGCGCTGAGGCTCTGTGAGCCAGTAAGTGGGGTGGACGGGTGATTCAAGCCTGCCTGCTTGTGGTGCTAGATCAATATCCGACAGCCCGCAGCGCCTAGGTGCACGCCAACGTGCATGAGCCGAGGCACTTATAAACCAGATTCACTTAGTTATTTTGGCTCCAGCCAAACTTTGAAATGAGTTGTTTTACTACTGTATGTCACCACCCTTGTTTGCAGCGCCTAATTGAGAAACTTAGCCAACCTTATTTACAAAAAATTGTGGGCAGTTGTTTCTTGATATAGTGAATGAGCTGACAGAAATGAAGCTTAGCGAAAGCAAGAACAGACAGAAATGGAGGGAACTTTAAGTGTTTGGCCTGAAACATAACACCTCAATAGCAAAGTAACAAAAACCGTAACCTGGGAACTGATCCAAAGTACCAGCAGCCAATATCCTTGTTCTATACGGATCTGTCAAGGCAATTTTGTTTTCACTATCACATAGCTTTCCTCAAAAACCCCTGTAACCTGTATCATAAACAATTAAAGACCATGTAACACCAAGATCCATACAAACTGCTTTAAGCAACTTCTCCGCCAGCCAAGCTTCAGTACAACTAGATATGCTTGCAGCCAGTCTTAATTCACAACTCAGGAGTACTGCACTGAAGAATTTGAGATGGGTTTTTCTTTGCATATTCATTATTTGTGAATCAATCCATGCCCAGCCTCCACCCACCACAGCAGGAACTTCACATATGTGGGTGAACAGCCCCTCAATTACCGACTCAGTCACCATCAAAGATGGAACCACCCTGAGACCAATCCTTTCTACGTGGAGTCGGGACGGAAACGACAGCATTCAGCTCCACTGTGGGTTCGCCAGCAATGGCACTGCAAATCTCTTTATGTTTGCAGTGTTTGCATATGGGTTTAATGCTGCAGATACAATAGAACCTCAAGTACTCTGGTCTGCAAATAGAGACAACTTTATAAAAGACTTTGGGACTCTTGAGCTCACCTCTTATGGAGACCTTGTTTTAAGAGATAAGGATGGGACCAAGGTCTGGTGTAGTGATACATCTAATACGTTCGCTACAAGCTTGAGCATGTTAGATGATGGAAATCTGATCCTCCGTGATAAAAAAAATCTGACAGTTTGGCAATCATTTGATCATCCAACTGACACAATGCTTCTTGGGCAGCAGCTGGTTACCGGCCAGCGGCTTTCTGCTGCCACTTGGGCAACGGGTCAGTTTTTCATGGCTGTTAGTTCGGATGTTGTAGGTGCGTTAGTTGATTCAAATCCACCCCAGATGTATTTCATTTTGGGTTATCGCTTTGCTATGATGAAATTCTTAAATGGTAGGTTGATACTTTCTGGAGGGCCAGAGACTGATGCTGACGAGGAGTACATTCTGCCTTCTGCATCATCGTTTCAGTTCCTGAGAATGGATTCGGATGGGCATTTCAGGCTCTATGGATGGGGCAGACTAGGGTGGAAGGTAATGTATGACATTACTTCCAGAGATCTCGGTGTTTGTGATTATCCAACATTCTGTGGGAGTTATGGGATTTGCTCAAATGGACAGTGTAGCTGTCCAATAGGCATAGATTCATCTCCATTCTTCGAACCAATAAATGATATAAAATTCGCTTTAGGATGCAGAGAGGTTACCCCTTTGTCTTGTGAAGATTCTAAATATCACCACCTTCTAGACATTGGAAACATATCCTACTTCAACTACATTGACGCCAATGCAGCAAGTATGGTGGGAACAGACATTGATACCTGCAAGAGAGCATGTCTAGGAAATTGTTCTTGCAAAGCTGCTCTATTTAGGTATGTATCTAATGTTACACAAGGCGATTGCTACTTACCATCACAAGTGTTTTCACTTAGAAACAATCAAAGCAGCCAGTATAATTCATCTGCATTTCTGAAGGTGCAAGCCAAGATACAAATTTCAAAGCTGCAAACTATACATAAAGTAAAAAGAGCCTGGACTAAGGTTTTAGTTACAATTGGTATTGTAAGTTCAATTGTGGTAGTGCTTGTGTGTGGCTGCATATATTATGTGAAGACCAATATTTACGTTACTAAAGAAGCAAAGGATTACTTTGATGATTTACTTGAAATCACAAATAGATTTACCTACGAAGATGTGAAAATCATGACAGATGATTTTCATATAAAGCTGGGTGAAGGAGGATTTGGAGCTGTCTTTCAAGGGGTCCTGCCTGACGGTACCAAAGTCGCAGTGAAACAGTTGGACAGCATAAGTCAAGGGATAAAGGAGTTTGTAGCGGAGGTAAAGTGTGTAGGGAGCATTCACCATTTTAATCTAGTAAGACTAATTGGTTTTTGTGCTGAAAAATCCTACAAACTTCTGATTTATGAGTACATGAGCAATGGATCCTTGGACAAATGGATCTTTCATGACAGTGGAAGACGTTTCCTCAGTTGGCAAGCAAGACAAAAGATTGTCCTTGACATAGCCAAGGGCTTACAATATCTACACCAAGATTGTCGGCACAGAATTGTACATCTTGACGTCAAGCCCCAGAATGTACTTTTGGATGACAAGTTCAATGCCAAACTCTCTGACTTTGGTTTGTGTAAGCTTATTGACAGGCAACAGAGCCATGTAATAACTTCGGTGAGAGGAACACTTGGGTACCTTGCACCTGAATGGTTGGGCTCGAAAATTACAGAAAAAGTTGATGTGTACAGCTTTGGAATTGTAATTTTGGAAATCATCTGTGGACGCAAAGTTTTGGATTACTCTCAGCCTGAAGAGGACATTCAGCTTCTCAGTTTATTGAAGAGAAAGGCAGAAGAAGGGAATTTAGCAGGCATGATTGATGAACGAGGTGAAGACTTACAGTTGCATGTTGAGGAAGCAGTGCGGATGATTGGTATTGCTGTGTGGTGCTTACAGACCGATTGTAGCAGAAGGCCTTCCATGCCAATGGTGGTAAGAGCTCTAGAAGGTGAGAGTGTAGTGGAAGTTAGCCTGGATTATGCCTTTTTGACTCTCGGTGATGCATGGGCAGATAAAGTATCTAAATGGCATGTTTCAGCTCCACCACAGGCTTCAATCTTATCAGGGCCCAGGTAAAAGCTGTGGATTGATTCTGGTTCAACACCTCCTCTCATTAAAAGATCTAATGAATGGCATTTTATATAAAGAGCCAGATAAATGGTTTCAGGGGAAAGTTGCGGCAAGCAAAATTCTTAGAAAATAACTTCAACACATTAGATTGTTGCCTGAAGAGAGTTCACGATAGATCATTTTTTTCATCCCCGCTACTCCACACTCTCTTTGCATGTAAACACTGTATATTACCTATGTACTAATTGTTTTCCAAAGAATTTTGTGTAAAAAACAAAATTCCCTTGACATAATGTCGACTTTTTGACTTTTAATCATACTGCAAGCAACACCATGTGATAAAGTTAAACATTGTTGGAGCTAAAATTCTTCGGCAACTAGCTATCTACAATTTCTCATGTCATGATCCATAATGTTTATCTAGATGACCAAACTCAAATAAATAACGAACTTAGCATTTACAGCCCCAAATTGGCAGGATTTTCCTTAAACAAAAATGGAGAACAGGGGAAAACACGCACCTGAGTACATGAAAATAATCAAGAATGTCTACTTTTTGAGCCAGAAGAAATCCTCTTTTGGTACCTTGCAAGGAAACACGAGAGAAGAACAACGCTGGAATTGAGGATTACCATTGAGATATAATTGAACAAAAAAAGCAACAAAGGTCCGGAAATTAGCATCTCATATACAGCCATATCCAACGTACTCATAGAGTAATCATCTAATAACAGAACTATATTAGCTAATTATAACAGTATACATAGCTGTAAAAGGAAAGCATTGTATGGAAGACATAACTGGCGGCAGTACAACCAAAGAAGACATTCATATACAAAGCTCTCACTATCAAATGAACAAATGCATGCTTAGAGGAATATAGAATCACAACACATATGTGCCCAAGCATATGACTACTTATTACTCCCTGCTTCCCAAATTCAGAGTCCTATTTGGTTTTTCAAATGAAGTAATAGGACGTTTGATTCGGGACGGAGGGAGTGTAATACAAGCCATCAATACTTGCAGAATGTAAGAACAAATACAAAAAGGCTCCCCAAGCAATATATGAGACAGGCGACTAGCAAACTCAACATGAATCAGTCACTAATTGAAAACCTATATCTCTTTACAGCATAACGTAATCAGCTTGAAGAAGGAAAAACCCAATACAAGGAGGCAAAACATGAACAGTGAGAAAATGAAGAACCATAAAAGCAAGTAAGCTGAGTAAACAAATAGCTCCCCATTTAAGCTCAACATACAGTTCACGTAAAAACTTGTCACTATATTTCTTTGTATGAATTTTGTACCATTTGTTATTCCGGTAAGAGTCAAACGCCGTGTATCCATGCCGCCGACACCAGATAGATAGTCAGTTGGGATAAGGTGGATGATGATGATGATGATGATACAGTTCACGTCTTGAAGTGACAAAAAATCGAAAATAAAAACGAGAAAGCAATACAGAGGATCACCTGTGAAGCGACAAAAGGTTCATCACTAATCACTTCATCAGAGCCGTATAGGTTATCAACACAGTACCAGCTCATTAGGAGAAGAAGAGGAGGAGCAGAAGTGGTCGAGCATATGCCCACCATTGGTGGCGCTGCTTTGGGGCAAATGAAGGAGCTGCCGGGAAGGCCGAGCGCTTCTGAAACATCTTCCATTGTTGGAGGGAGCGCTTGGGCACAAAAAGCAGCTTTAATGCAAAATCGTGTTTGGCTTATAGATTTTATACAAAAGCCATTTTGCTACACTAGAAGACTGTGTTTATAAGTAGTTGGTCCAGAAGACGATTTTACCCTAAAGTAGGTTTCACACAAACAAACGGCTTTTATGTGTATGAAAAATCGAGGAGGGAGGTTGAAATGACTGCACTTTGGCCGTCTTGTATTAAATTGACGGTTGAGGTACAATTGTTATATTAGATATTTATTTTTTGATCAATCCAAACAGGTTTTAAGAGAGAGCTTTTCAAAAAATTACTTTAGGGGGAGCCATGTTTTTGCTTTGCTATAACAAAAGCAAAAAGCAATTCTGTTATAAACAGCTTTTTAACAAGGGAAATTTATATAATAGGGTATATAAAAAAAAAATTTAAAATTGACACACTGTAGAAATTAATTGCAAAAGAGAGTATATGATAAGCCACGCAGGCGCCAGCGGCGTGGCATTTTTTTTAAACTGACCCGAAAGGCATCAGTTGAAGGCGACGCCTTTCGCAGAAATGTTAAAGGCGTCGGTCGAACCGACGCCTTACGTAGAACTGCCGAAGGCGTCGGTCCAACCGACGCCTTTCTTGCCCTTGACATTTTTTTCATAGGCCTTAAAAGCGTCGGTTGAACCAACGCCTTTTGTTATAACTGAAAGACGTCGGTTGAACCGACGCCTTTCATTATAACTGAAAAGCGTCGGTTGAACCGACGCCTTCGATTAACCTTTTAGGGCTCGGGCTCGGTCTCGGGCGCACCGAGCCCGAAAGTTTTTTTTACTCCGGCGACGCCTCGGCTTTTCCTCCTCGCCTCCGGCCAGCGTCCTTCCTCGGCCCGGCCACCGTCGCCCCTCGCCTCTGGCCAGCTCCTAGGCGGTGACCGTCGCCCCGGCCAGCGTCCTTCTCCTCTCCACGCTCGCCTCGGCGTTTCCTCCGCCTCCCCGCGCTCGCCTCCGGCCAGCGTCCTTCTACGGCCCGGCCACCGTCGCCCCTCGCCTCCGGCCAGCTCCTAGGCGGCCACCGTCGCCCCTCACCGCCGGCCACCGTCACCCCTCGACTCCACCACCTTCATCGCCTCCGGCCAGCTCCGCCTCACCGCCACCGTCTCGGGCACCATCACGTCATCGGCACCGTCTCAGCCAGCTCCGCCTCCCCGTCCTCGCCCCGGCCATTGATCGGCTTGCCTCCTCGCCCCAGCCACCTCATCGCCCCGTCGCACGCGTCTTTATAGGTAATAT
This sequence comes from Houttuynia cordata, assembly GCA_039654745.1. Taxonomy (NCBI): domain Eukaryota; kingdom Viridiplantae; phylum Streptophyta; class Magnoliopsida; order Piperales; family Saururaceae; genus Houttuynia; species Houttuynia cordata. The sequence continues at coordinate 897,167 of CM077509.1, forward strand.
ATATTTTTAATATATGTTAGAAATACGTATGAATGTAGATGCATCGTATGAAATTAAGTATATTGTATTTGTGTAGTATTTGATAGCGCTTCTTTCTTAAAAGTTTTGTGAGAAGAGATGGCGGGAGAAATGGTTCCGTTTGTCTTAATGTATGGTGGCAGAATTGATAGAGGTGAATACGAAGGCGGTGAAAGTATAGGATTGCTTATTAATAAGCCAAGTACTTACGAGGAACTAGAGATGCAAGTGGTAAACAAACTGGGATGGGACCAAAGATTGTGGAAAATTCGTATGAAGTACAAGATGCCTGTTTATGGAGGAAGGACTACCGTAATACCAATTGACGATGACAATTCTATGCAACAAATGTTCTATTTTGCGCCTCATGTGCTTAGCTTCGAGCTATGCATAGAAAAAGAGGCGCGCATGCCTAGGTTTGTAAATGATGGTGAAGGCGGAAGTAGGAGTGCTCGCAGAAATAGGTCGAGTGGACACTCTAGAGGAAGGCGTGTGGAAGATAATGAAGAAGATTTGTCTATATCACTAGCGTGCAACGAACCCCAAATTTCGCATAGTTTGAGGTAAGTTTATTTAAAACATGTATTGAATACCATTAAACTTACGGTATCATGAATTGTTTATAATGTATAATGTAGGCACACATCTTATGCTCATGAAGCGATGAATATTGGCATGGCACGAGGTGGTGAATGGTTTGGCACACAAATATCATTTGATAACCCTTATTTTTACACTGGTTCAAGTGGTATGCAAGAGGGAAATATGAATGATGACGAAGACGAAGGGGAGAAGGAGGAAGAGGATGGGGAAAATGATGAGCAAATGCCGAATTCACTGGTTATTGATGTTGAAGATGTACGAGGAGAGGATAGTGTGCAAGAGATGGTTGATAATGAGGGAGATGAATTAGTGGATATCGCAATTGCTAAGGATAACTTGGATGATTTTGAGGAAGAGTTGCCATATGAGGAGGAGCCCCTATGGGCGCGACTAACTGATGAGGAAATAGATGGGGCAATTAATCGGGGTTTACATGAGGAGACATATCATGAGGAAGCAATATATGTGGGGCAAATATTCCCTAATAAAGATGAATTTGTACACGCATTGAGGGAGTTTTCAATAGCGCATGATGTTCGATATAAAGTGTTGCGTACAAGTCCGACACAGTACACAGCAAAATGTCAATACCCTACCTGCCCATGGAGAGTACATGCATCATTGATGAAGGGGATGAATCATTTTAAAGTGAAGACGTATGGTGGGGAACACACTTGTAGAAATGCTCAGCTAGACACTGGTCATAGACAATGTACTGCGGCCTTTGTTTGTCGGCATATATTACCCTCTATTAGAGCGGAAGTGGATATCCCACCAGTAGTTATTCAAGAGAGGATTAAGGAGACGTTTCACGTGGATATTTCATATACAAAAGCATGGAGGGCAAGGAATATGGCTACCAAAGCAGTGTATGGTGATTGGGTTGAGTCATATTGATTGTTGCCAATGTACTTGGAGGCAATAATTAATGCCAATCCGGAACCATTTGTAGGTTGGTGACGACCCCAATGGAAGATGCTATGTGTCGACGGTTTGAGAAGGCATTTTGGGCATTTGGGTCATGTATTAAGGGTTTTAAACATTGTCTCCCAGTCATAAGTGTTGATGCTACTTTCCTATCTGGTAAGTATGGAGGAGCCCTTTTGGCGGCGACTGCTAACGACGGGCACAAGGGTTTGTTTCCTCTTGCATTTGGCCTTGTTTCGAGTGAGGATTACCCTAATTGGAGATGGTTCTTACGTATGTTGAAGGAGCATGTTGTCCTTGATAGGATCTGTATCACTATCATATCTGTTTGACATAAAGGGTTGCAAAAAGCTGTGCCAGAGGTGTTTTCGCATCTGCATTTTTGTCACCGATATTGTATGCGACACATAAAGGCAAACTATCATAAGAAGTTTAAAAATGATGTATTGACGAGTTTGATAGGGGAAGCTGCAACTGTGCTTACCATAGACGAGTTTGATGAGAAGATGAAACTTATCGGTGCAGAAAGTCCAGAAGCAAAATGGCTACTTAGTGAGGAAGGTGGATTATCACCTCAATTGTGGTCTCTTGCTCACGATGGTTTTACAAGATTTGGTATGACCACAACAAATATGGCTGAAAGTCTAAACAGCGTGTTAAAAGGGGCTCGATCATTACCCGTGCAAGCCTTAGTGTCAGCCACATTCTACCGGATCGTCAAATTCTTTGTGAAATGACATTCGGCTTGATTGGTCATGACAACCCCATACACCCCTACTATTGAGTGGAAGATTAAAGAACAAACGCGTCTGATTGGTAGCATGTTTGTTGACCAAATCAATTCTCACATGTATGAAGTGAGAACAATGCGTGGTAGGAAATATGTGATGGATGACACCGATCATACATGTTCTTGCAATTATCCTCAGGTGTACAAACATCCATGTCGTCATCTACTTGTTGTCCATTCAAAGCGAAGGCGACCCATCGGCGATTTAGTTGGACATTGGTATACATCTGATGCATATAGATCGGTGTATGCAGTCGAATTCTTTCCTCCTGATCGACGATCTTGGGAGGAAAAGTCACCTATGTATGTGGTGAAGCCCCCAAGAGTGACACGAAAACCCGGTCGTCCACGCACTAGGAGAATACGTAATGCGATGGATAGTGCGGGCATGATGACAGATGGTCGATCACACTACCATTGTGGGAAATGTAACCAACTTGGACATAATAGGCGTCAATGCCAAAACACACCTTCAGCAGATTGGTATATGTTCTTACAATGGTCTATATATTTAAAGTAGGTTGGTTTATACATTCTTTGAAGTTACAATTAATTGTTAGTTTCTTTGTAGATATTATGGACCCAGGACCGATTGATCCCTCCGTCCTCACAGAGCAGAGCTCGCACAGATCCGATGGCATATGGAATGGAGAGGTATGTGCAAACATCATTATCTCATTAGTTTTGGATATTGCAGAAATTTAACTACTTTTCTAATTGTAAGTACTTTTCATGTGTATAGGATTCCAGATGCATTGAATGCACCAAGCACTGGCAAAACGTGCGCCATTGGGTAGTTGATCCGCGCATGTTGCCGTACATAGAGATGGCAGGTTTTGGCCACTTTACACGGTTACAGTATATCAGGATTGATAGGGCTCTCATCACTGCTCTAGTTGAGAGATTGCGGAGGGAGACGCAAACATTTCACTTGCATTTGGGGGAAATGACTATAACATTACAAGATGTTGCTGTACTACTCGGATTGCTAGTTGATGGCATTGCGGTGAGTTGCTCGACTATGGACATTGACTGGAATGAAGTATACGAGCACCTTCTTGGACGGGTACCTCCACGCGAATCATTGGAAGGACGAACTAGGGTAAGTCTATTGTAGTTGAGAGAGCAGTTCAGTCGCCTGTCGGAAGATGCCACAGAGATTGAAGTCGAGCAACACGCACGAGCATATTTACTCTATTTGCTCGGTAGCACTATATTTACCGATAGCAGCACTAGCCATGTGTACCCGATGTATCTTCTTTTGTTAGAGGATTTATACACTGCAGGACAGTATGCATGGGGTAGTGCCACCCTTGCCTACCTATACAGAGAGTTGGCAAAAGCTTGCCAACCTAGCACATTCGGGATTGCCGGGTGCGTCACTCTGATCCAGGTAAACCATCAATAATCTGATTAATGCTGAAAATGTTTATTTCAATTATAACATTTGATTCATGCTGGGTGTGTATGTGTTAAACAGCTATGGTCGTGGGAGAGATTGTATATTGGCCGTCCAAACATTCAAAGCACTCCACTAGATGGTTTATCTCCGTTAGGAGTTCGGTATGTGTTTTCTATTTAAGTTATTTTGTGATCTTCTATTAGGATTTTAACTAATGTATTTTTCATCTTCTTTATGTTAGGTAGAATGCTAAAAAGAAAAAAACTGTAAATCCTCACAGTGTCCTCTTGATGTATAGATCTGAACTAGACTATCAGCGATCCAGCCAGGTATTAGTCATTCGTAATGTACATGTTATGAATATAATGAATGTAAATAGAAGTGACACGAATACTATTTTCAAATGTTGTGTAGGTAACATGGCAGCCATATTATGATCATGTATTAGCACAGTTACCAGGAGTATGTACGGATGGAGCGCATGTGTGGCTATCTAGGACGCCACTGATATGTGTAGACATTGTGGAGATGCATTTTCCAGATCGGGTTATGTTGCAGTTCGGATTTGAGTAGATTTTCCCCCCTCTTGGTGTAGAGTTCATTGAACGATCATCGCATCGAGGCCGAGGGAGTTTTGATTGGAGGTCACATCATGCGGCCTATATTACTAGATAGGATGACCGGACGACCACTCTCGTTCAAGGGGAGCCTGCAATGACGGAGCGAGATGCAGATAATGCATACATGAGATGGTACTTGAGGATCACGAGGAGATTTATCATGCCACCTGTGCATGAGGCGGAGATGTTATATCAACTGAGGGGCGACACTGAGCTGGCGTTGGTGAGTATCTCCGACTTCATATTTGATTTAATTCACCATTGTATGAGTAGATAACATATATTCTTCTTGTTCCTTTGTAGCTTACTTGTGTGAGACAAGTGCACGCTCAGTCTCATAGTGCTTTGGTAGACCGATCATATGATAGCTATGTAGCGGCATGCCAGACGATACACGATATCTCTGGTCATGTTCTTGCGAGTTTGCCATTGCTTCGGCCCGTTATGACTGAGATTCCAGGAATGGAGGTTGTTCCAGATCCTTTATCAGCTTCACCAGACGTTGTGACATCATCAACTGACACGACGGGTTTTACCCCATCACTAGTTGTTCCAGACGCCTCCGTCGATCAAGTTGAGAGGCCCCTTTCTTCAAAAGTATATACCCAGCGACAGCGTGCACACCGTGCTCTACATCAGGCACCTTCTTCTTCAGATGCTATGCCTGACGTTGATCCTGAGGAAATTCCAGTTCGAGCACGAGGACGGGGCAGGAATAGGTTGAGGAGAATTGATTAAACACTTGTAATTTTATAAGTACATTTGTAATACTTTGTATAACTTTGTAATAGTTTTAATGTTGTATAATATGTTTGTGTATATTTTTATATATGTTTTGAGTATGTTTGTGGATGTGTTTTTGTGTATGTTAGTGGATGTGTTTAAGTGGATTTATTATCAGGTGAAAAATTGTAGATTTCATTCGGAGGAGGATTTGTCCGATAGTAGTAGTAGGTGAGAGGCGTCGGTTCAACCGACGCCTGAACCGACGCCTCCATTGTGAAAAAAAAAGCAAAGGGTCGGAAAGGCGTCGGTTCAACCGACGCCTTTAGTTTTATAGAAAAACGTCGGTTCAACCGACGCCTTTAGCATTTCTACGAAAGGCGTCGATTTAACGGACGCCTTTAGCTTTGTACAAAAGGTGTCGGTTCAACCGACATCTTTCAGTTATAACGAAAAGCGTCGGTTCAACCGACGCCTTTTAGCCTTCTACAAAAGGCATCGGTTCAACCGACGCCTTTTGGTTCAGTTTTAAAAAAATGCCACGCAGGCGCCAGCGGCCGCGCTAGCACCTGCGTGGCTTGTCAGATACCCTCTTTTGCAAATAATTTCTACAGTGTGTCATTTTTAAAATTTTTTTTATACCCTATTATATAAATTTCCCTTTTAACAACATAAAGCCGTTGCCAAATGCGCCTAGAGGGTTGAGCAAGGGGAGTAGCGGCAGGCGCACTGCACAAATGCAAGTTGAATATTGGCAATCTCCCCGGACTGGTTTCACGGTGATTGGATTACAACTATCATGGGGCTCGGTTTGTATATATATATTTTTAGAGAACGGTTTACATGAGATCGTTCTCATATAAGTTGATTTTCTGATGACACTACATAGATTCCTACACATGAGACGTCTTTTAAATGATTTTTATACTAATGAAACCTTATTTGATTCTTTTTTTACCTAGCAAAATAGGATAAATTTTTTTAATGTGTATCAAATCAGTAAGTAGGTGAGTGTGTCAAAATCAATGGATAAGTGAGTTTATTGTAGTTATTTGTAGCCGTAAGATCAAGATCCAACGACTACGAATTGTCTTCGTACAAGCTATATAAGAGCGATCTCATTTAAACTTTTCCCTATTTTTTATACCCATCTATTTGTTAGTCGGGTAAATTCTGTTCATCTGATGCTGTTGGGTCCTAGCTCGCCGGTATCTTTCTCTGGGTCTTGTTGTAGAAGTGGACACGATGGCTTGAGCTTGTTTTGTCCAGATATAAACTCAACCAAAAAGGAGGCTACGCTAGTGTTTCTACGTAGGAAAATCTTATAGACATATAAGCTTCAATTAAAACACACTTCACCATAGCTTAAAAAAAACCCTGATACACATGCCTATCATGTGTACATTTGTTTTTGTTACAGAAATATTTAGTTATTTTTGCTCCACACAGATTTTCAACTGAGTTGTTTGATTCTTGTCCCTCTTTTTACAACATTACGAAGGGGGCGGAATTAGATTACTGTGTCACTACTCACCAGCCTTGTTTGCCGAGTCTAATGTTCGCGAAGAAACTAAACTAACCTGCAATTACAAAAGATAATGGGGAGTTGTTTCTTAATACAGTGAACGAGCTGACAGAAATGAAGCTTCACAAAAGAAAAATGAAAAACAACAAAGAGAAATGAAAGGGAACTTCTAGTGCTTGCAGGCTGAAAACTGAATATAGCATGAGTGTCAGTTGGAAGTTATTTTTTCGAAGTAAAAAAGCGTAAGTTGAAATTATGGGCTGAGGGAAGCTTGGCAATAATCCAATAACCAGGAGCCAAAATCCTTGTTCTTTGCGGATCTGCCAAGGCAATTTTGACTATCACATAGCTTTCCACAAGAACCAATGTATGTTGGAAAATCTGTAGTAGAAATCAAGAGGGATTGTACTTTACCTGTTCGTGTTGAATAGTAATCAAATAGAACCTGAAATGGTAAACACAAATCCAATTGTCCGAGGCACAGTGATGAACTGCTGACTTTGAAACAGATATTGCCACCCTCTTATGCACGGATTTTCTTCTGGCAATCTATTCAAAGATACAACGAACCAGAATGACAGGATGTGCACTTCTCCTTGTCAAACTCGAAGTCAGAGAATCAGAAAACTATTACTTTTGGAAGAAGATCACTTTTGGAAAAGAGAGAAATCAACAAAAAAATTTGTTCTTGGTTATTCTTCTTGAGTTTTCCCGTTCATAATATATATGGGAAGACTCAAAGGTTCATTATTTATTGAAAAGACGCAACTTTTTAAAGAAAAACGGCCAAAAACGCAAGAAATCGCGCTGTAACCGCCGTAGCGATCGATCGCTTCCATAGGCGATCGATCGCCTCGGGCGCAAAATACTATTTTCATTTTTTTCATTAGATACGATCGATCGGTTTTACAGCCGATCGATCGCGGCCGGTCATCTCTCAGTTTTGCGAAAATCACAGTAGATACGATCGATCGTATTTGTATCCGATCGATCGCCGATCGATCGCGCTATCCAACCGATCGATCGGCTCGTAATTTTCACAAAACAAATAGCCGTTTGATCAAAATCAAAGGCTCTAGATGCCAAGTGCCACGTGCCACGTGCCTAGTGCAAAGTGTTAAGTGCGCCTCTAAAGCACCACAATGCGCCCATTCGCCCACGCCACGCACGCGTGTGTGCACCTTTAGGTGCACCCATGAATGTGTGCACTATCAATTGGGGAGAGTCACCATACCAATAAGTTACATAAAGAGGAAGATTATTTCCTCTTATATACCTTAACACATTCATGTGTGTTTCCTATGTGGGACTAAAAGAAAAATTATAAAGGTTTTCTCTTTCTCTCCAAACTTAGCATAAAACTAAACATTAAGACTAATTCAATCAATCTCACAAATGTGGGCTTAAGATAGGCCCACTACCCATACCCAAAACCCAACATTCCCCACATGATTGAATTAGGATTAAGATCAATACTAGGTTATCGGAATGACACAAACTCGATAAAAGAAATGAACATTTTCCAAAGGCAACAACACACTATGTATTCGATGGTCATAGGTACCTTCTGGGTTTGAACCTCCACCTAGTTGGATATGCGCCACTCTCACAAGCCCAAAGTGAACTATGTCTTGAACTTGGACCTTAGAGCAAGAGCTTTGACATACCTAACACATAGTAATAACTTTTTCTCTTAAGTTCTCACTGGGTAGTGCGTTACGGTCATGCGCAGGTATCTCGTATTCATGAGTGCATCTTCAAGTGAACCAGCCCTGAGGTCCATATTAACTACGGCCTCACAGTAAACTCATATAGGTGACAATCTCCAAGGGTACACTGTCTGGATAATACCCTGCCATACAAGCCTTGATTTCATTAAGACATTTGTCATCCTGACCTAGACAGTTGAGTACTCTTCATCAATATGGGAAGGAGTGAAATATATGAGTACTCCACTAGTCAATCATTAGCTTGTTTTTCCCATTGAATCTTCTTTGTAGGATCACTACGCCGATAGATTGGGTTGCTGCTAACTATGGCTCCTTATGGGCCTTTAACCCCATTCCCCTCAATGAACTTAGGATTTGTCCTCTCGACAATCCCTTAGTGAGATGATAAGCCAAATTATCTACTGATCTCACATAACTCAAGGTAATAACTCCTGAAGAGTTCAACTTGCGCAAGATTTTATACCTGAGTTCTATATGCCTTGAGGATTTCCCATTATGATTCTTACTGTGAACTTTAGCAATCGTTGCCGTATTGTCACAACGAATCAAAATGGCAGGAATTGGCTTATCCATCATGGGAAGTTTCGTCAACAAATCCCTAAGCCATTCAGCCTCTCCTTTGGCCAATTCTAGAGCCACTAACTCTGACTCCATGGTAGACCTTGTAATTAAGGTCTGCTTGGTTGATCTCCAAGCTACCGCTCCACCACATAAAGTGAATATAAATCCACTAGTGGCCTTAGTATCTTCTGAATCTGTTATGCAGTTTGCATCACTATATCCTTCTAATACAGTGGGATAACCTGGATAACATATTCCATAGGACATTGTACATTTAAGATATCTGAGCACCCTCTCAATGGCTTTCTAATGAGATTCATCCGGTTTTTAGTGTATCTACTAAGTCTCCCCACAGCATATTATATATCTGGTCTACTACAATTAGCCAAATACATCAAACTTTCAATAATTTGGGAGTACTTAAGTTGTGACACACCATCTCCACAATTTTTCCTTAACCTACTCGTAGGATCATATGGGGTATTCACAGGTTTACACTCGAGGTAACCATACTTCCTTAATATTTTCTCCACATAATGTGACTGACTCAACACTATGCCTCCTGGAGTCCTATGAATCTTAATGCCCAGTATCACATTTGCATGTCCAAGGTCCTTCATATAAAAATTCTTATTTAAGAAATTTTTGGTATCTAGAATCTCATTCACATCAGAGCCAAAGATAAGTATGTCATCAACATAAAGACATAAAATAATATAAGCATTATTTGTTTGTTTAAAATAAAGACATTTATTAGTCACACAAATATTAAAACCATTAGATATAATAACATGGTCAAACCTTTCATGCCATGTTTAGGAGCCTGTTTTAGACCATAGAGAGATTTAATCAACTTACATACTTTATTCTCTTGACTAGGAATTACAAATCCCTCTGGTTGATCCATATATATCTCTTCATCTAATTCACCATTCAAGAACGCTGTCTTGACATCCATTCGATGAATTTGTAGATGATAATGGGCTGTCAGTGCTATAAGCACACGAATTGTAGTAATTTTAGTCACAGGAGAATATGTGTCAAAGTAATCTAGACCCTCTTTTTGACTATATCCTTTGGCAACTAGTCTTGCTTTATACTTTTCAATGGATCCATCGGGATTCAATTTTTTATTAAAAATCTATTTGCATCCAATTGGTTTAGACCCTGGAGGTAGATCACTTAAGACCCACATCCTATGAGCAAGTATGGAATCCATCTCACTTTGTATAACCTCCTTCCAAAGCGGAGTATCACTAGAAGCCATAGCATCTCGATAAGTCAAAGGATTATCTCCTATTAAGTATGTATAAAAATCATCTCCAAAGTTCTTCTCAACTCTTGGTCTTTTACTCCTTCTAACCTCATCATTAGTACATGGCACATTAGTTTCAACAATAGGACTTGATGATATATTAGGTTGGTCTTGCACTACAGCCTTTGCCTTTTCCTTCCAAGGAAAAATATTCTCATAGAATATGGCATCATTAGATTCTTTAATAGTGTTAAGTACATAATCCGCTTGATCTGGCCTTAACACCAAGAATCTATAAGCACTACTGTTTTGTGCATATCCAATAAATACACCATCAAAAGTCTTGGAACCTAATTTATTTATCTTCACATTGAGAATTTTTACCTTAGCAAGACATCCCCACACTTTGATAAAATTTAAACTAAGTTTTCTTCCCTTCATTAGCTCAAAAGGAGTTTTCTCACTACTTTTATAAGGCACTCTATTTAAGATCACACAAGCAGAAAGTAATGCTTCTCCCCACAAGTTCTTGGGTAAACTAGAACTAGAGAGCATTGAATTAATCATATCAATGAAAGTTCTATTTTTCCTTTCTGCCATTCCATTAGATTGAGGTGTATAAGGCGCTGTAGTTTCATGAATAATTCCACGATCTTTGTAAAATTTGCTAAAATCAAAGGAACAATATTCTCCACCACGATCAGACCTAACTCTCTTGATCCGCCTATCTGTTTGATTTTCCACCTCATTCTTATAGATCTTAAATTTCTCAAAAGCCTCATCTTTAGTAGCAAGTAAATAAACATGGCAATATTTAGAAACGTCATCTATAAAAGTTATAAAATATCTCTTTCCTCCTCTTGTTATATGACCATTCAATTCACATATATCAGATCTAACTCTCTTGATCCGCCTATCTGTTTGATTTTCCACCTCATTCTTATAGATCTTAAATTTCTTAAAAGCCTTATCTTTAGTAGCAAGTAAATAAACATGGCAATATTTAGAAAAGTCATCTATAAAAGTTATAAAATATCTCTTTCCTCCTCTTGTCATATGACCATTCAATTCACATATATCACTATGAACAAGTTCTAATAGAGATGAAGCATGATGACTAGATTTATATAGTTTTTTAGGCTGTTTAGCCTGAACACAAATTTCACATTTACCATGAGTATTCAAATCTGATTTAGGAATTAAATCAAGATTCATCATTCTTTTAATACTTTGTAAATTCACATGCCTAAGTCGACAATGCCATAAACCATGAGATTCAACATTAAACACAACATCATCCACATAATTAAACTTAGAGTTATTACAATCCAACACATTAAGTTTAAACAAACCATCACAAACATAGCCTTTTCCAACAAAAGTTGCATGTTTGGAAATTACAACTTTATTGCACTCAAACACTAACTTAAAACCATCTCGACTCAAAAGAACTCCACTAACAAGATTTTTCCTGACATCTGGCACATGTTGCACATTATGGAGAGACAATATGTTCCCCAAAGTGAAGTGAATATCAACTCTTCCTTCTCCATAAACTTGTGCCACCGAGGAATTGCCCATAGTCACAGTCCTTCCTCTTACTTCCTGATAGAAAGAAAAGGATGAAACATTACTACATATATGGACAGTAGCCCCTGTGTCTACCCACTAATATGTAGGTTGACACGCCAAATAAATTTCAGGAAGGGTAACAACTAACCTTTCATCGGTCCTAGCAAAACCAGTCCCCGATGTTACCACGTTAGCCTGAGAAGAGCTTGCACTATTTCTGTTTTGTTGCCCTTGCTCGTTATCCTTGCGTTCTCGGCATTGCCTTCCATAGTGTCCAACTACACCACATACATAGTAGCCCTTTTTCTTTTGGTCCTTCTGGATCTTAACATTAGGCTTGATGTGACTCTTGTTGTTATTATTATTCCTCTTATTGTTCTTCTTCTTACCAAACCATTTAGGTCGCTGCCTTTCAATCACATTGGCATTAGCACTTGCTTCATTAGAAGAGATTACAGTCCCCTTTTGTTTTTCTCTATATTTTTCCTCAATTTGGATAGCAACAATTAGATCATCCAAAGTCATAGCCTCTCACTTATGCTTGAGGGTAACCTGAAAGTCACTCCATGATGGGGGAAGTTTGTCAATCAAGGCTAGAACCTGTAGTCTCTCATCTATGGGAATATCTTTCCCCACAATCTTTGCCACAAGGTTCTGTATTTCAACAACTTGGTCCCGGACAGATTTGTCCTCAACCGTTTTGAAGTCAAAATATTCTCCAACCACATATTTTTCTTCTCCCACATGCTCTTTTCCAAATTTCTTTTCAAGTGCTTCCCATAGTAATTTGGCAGAAGAAGTATTATAATGCAAATCATATAACTCATTACTCAATGCACTAAGAATCTGACCATGACATAAATCATTGTCTTGCTGGAATTTAGAACATGCAGATCTACCAGGTTCATACTCATTAGGATTCACAACATATTCAGAATCAGTAATCACATAAAAAATTTTAAGCGTGGTTAACCAAAATCTCATCTTATTTTGCCAACGCTTAAAATCCTTTCCATCAAATTTATCAGGCTTCAAAGACTTATCAACACCCATAATGGCAGTACAATCAACACAAAGCAGAATATCTATTTCAAACTGTTGGAAAATCTGTAGTAGAAATCAAGAGGGATTGTACTTTACCCGTTCATGTTGAATAGTAATCAAATAGAACCTGAAATGGCAAACACAAATCCAATTGTCTGAGGCACAGTGATGAACTGCTGACTTTGAAACAGATATTGCCACCCTCTTATGCACGGGTTTTCTTCTGGTAATCTATTCAAAGATACAACGAACCAGAATGACAGGAAGTGCACTTCTCCTTGTCAAACTCGAACTCAGAGAATCAGAAAACTATTGCCTTTGGAAGAAGATCACTTTTGGAAAAGAAAGAAATCCACAAAAAAATTTGTTCTTGGTTATTCTTCTTGAGTTTTCCCATTCATAATATATATGGGAAGACTCAAAGGTTCATTATTTATGGAAAAGACACAACTTTTTAAAGAAAAATGGCCAAAAACGCAAGAAATCGCGCTGTAACTGCCGTCGCGATCGATCGCTTATGGAAGCGATCGATCGCCTCAGGCGCAAAATACTATTTTTGTTTTTTCCAGTAGATACGATCGATCGATTTTATAGCCGATCGATCGTGGCCAGTCATCTCTCAGTTTTGCGAAAATCACAGTAGATACGATCGATCGTATTTGTATCCGATCGATCGCGCTATCCAACCGATCGATCGGCTCGTAATTTTCACAAAACAAATAGCCGTTTGATCAAAATCAAAGGCTCTAGATGCCAAGTGCCATGTGCCTAGTGCAAAGTGTTAAGTGCGCCTCTAAAGCACCACAATGCGCCCATTCGCTTGGTACACCCATGAATGTGTGCACTATCAATTGGGAAGAGTCACAATACCAATAAGATACATAAAGAGGAAGATTCTTTCCTCTTATATACCTTAATACACTCATGTGTGTTTCCTATGTGAGAGTAAAAGAAAACCTCATTATAAAGGTTTTCTCTTTCTCTCCAAACTTAGCACAAAACTAAACATTAAGACTAATTCAATCAATCTCACAAAGGTGGGCTTAAGATGGGCCCTCAATGCCAAGAAAAAGGGCGACTTTTGGTGAAAATCGCATTGATTTTGGTGATCTTGATTTCGTTGAGTGAAAAAGCTAATTCGGGGAATATAGCTTTTCACAAGGTTCTACACTCGATCGGTGAAGGATTTGGTGTTCTCGGACATATTCTAATCCGTGGAGTGATTCGTAGGCACAAAGGCCGAAGGTTGGTGTTTCTAATTTCATAATCTTTGAGTTTTATTTGTTGATTTAAGGAAAACACCCAAATTTGAGAACCCACATCAAACGGATTAAAATCCTAAATTCGCTTCCGTTGCGGCACAATTACCCATCAGTGGTATCAGAGCCTTGATTCCGTGGTGGTGTGAGGGTTCCAAGAAATTTGTGGGAATTTTCCTCGCGGTTTTTGCCAACTGAAAATCTCATTTTTTACAGTCGCGATCGATCGGCGTCAAGAGCGATCGATCGCACTAAGGTAAAATCGGAGAAGACGACTGGTCACGATCGACAGGCATCGTTCGGCATCGATCGTTAAGTCTCTTGAAAAAGGAAAACGATCGATCGGCATCGATCGCCATCGTTCGGCTTCGATCGGCATCGATCGCCATCGTTCGGCTTCGATCGCCATCGTTCGGCATCGATCGCCATCGTTCGGCATCGATCGGCGTCGATCATTGATTTGCTTTGAAAAAGGGAAACGATCGATCGGCACGAATTGCGATCGATCGTATCTACTGGAAGTTGAACAAAATTGACAGCGGAAAGCTGCGATCGATCGGGTATTTGACACGATCGATCGGCGGGATAAAATTTGAAAAACTAATTAATATTGAAGCAGTATTTGTGCCACTTGATTATATAATTGTTGATAGTTATTAGTGATTCAAACTGTGCTATTTTTACACTGATTGTCCTGTTCCATTGGTTGTAGATTTTTATCTTCAATTTGATTGGAATACTTGCTTGGTTTCATAAAAGTTGCAATGGCTTCCCGCATGGTCTCCAGTGAGTTGGCAAAGACTGAAAAGTTGAATGCCACCAATTTTGTTACCTGGAAGAGGCGCATCCGTCACATTCTGTTCCTTGATGACTTGGGTCATGTGCTAGACCAAGTTGTTGAACCTACGGGTGAACAGAGTACTACTGCTCAAAAGAGAGAGTACGAGAAGTTCCGGATGGAGGATGCACGTGCAAGGACCACGATGCTTACCTTTATGGAGCCTACCATGGAGTTGCTTTTTGAGAAGCACAAAACGGCCAAAGAAATGTATGAGGCCATTGAGAGGAGGTATGGAGAGCATACTGAGGCACACATCAAGTTGCTCCACACTCGCTATACCAACATGAGGATGGAGGAGGGCAAAAATGTGCTTGATCACATAAATGCCATGACCATTATTGCTAGTGAGTTGGAGATGCTTGGAGATCCAATTTCATTGGGGGTCCAAGTGTCTACGATACTCACTAGCCTCCCTCCATCATGGGAAGCAGTTGTGGTTGCGTTGAACCTGAGTGACAAGAAACTCACTCTCGATGACCTTACTGCCAAGCTGGGCTTGGAGCAGGAAAGGAGAGAGCATATGAGGGCCTCTAATGCATCTGCCAACCTTGCTCACCATGTTGGCTCTAAGAAAGGTGGGTCCTATGCTGGCACTTCAAAGAAGAACTTCAAGAGGAAAGGAAAGAAGCCTCAATTCCAGGGTGGAGACAAGGCCAAGAACAAGAAGAAGGGAGCCTGCTTTACTTGTGGCCAGATGGGTCACTTTAGCAGGAACTGTCCTAATGGCTCCCAGGGCAACGAGAAAAAGAAACAGCAGGGTGGAGGAAAGGACATTGTTTGTATGATTTCTG
Source organism: Houttuynia cordata (assembly GCA_039654745.1). Lineage (NCBI taxonomy): Eukaryota > Viridiplantae > Streptophyta > Magnoliopsida > Piperales > Saururaceae > Houttuynia > Houttuynia cordata. The sequence goes on from CM077509.1 coordinate 912,828, forward strand.
AGGCACTGATTGTGAACACTAACACTAGAGGTTGGTGGCTTGACTCGGCTGCAACCCGTCATGTGGCAATGGCAAAGGAGTCTTTTGCTGAGATGAAAGAGATTAGTCCCGGAGAGCACAAGATCTACATGGGGAATAACACCTATTGTGATGTGCTGGGGATTGGCTCTGTTCGTGTTCCTCTCTTAGGAGGAAACACCCTGGTCCTCACAGATGTCTTGTATGCACCTACTATTCGTAGGAATCTGATTTCAATCCCTCTTCTGACTCAAAAGGGATTTGAAGTCAGGTTCAAGGGTGGCAAGGGAACTGTGGGGCAGAAGAATAATATTTTATTTACTGCTTCTTTAGTTGATGGTTTATTCAAACTTGATGTATCCAATGATTTTGCTAATAATGAAATGATTGATTCTGAGTATGTTGCTTGTGTTGCTGTTGATAATGCATTGTTATGGCATTTACGCCTTTGTCATGTGAATGCGACAAAATTACACCGAATGTCGGGTAGTGGGTTACTACCTAGAATAAGTGATAATTTGCGCACGTGTGAGGATTGCCTATCTGGCAAAATGACTAGGCTACCCTTTCCGAAAGGACAACGAGCAATTGACCTTTTAGAGGTCATTCACTCAGATATTTGTGGGCCTATAAACGTCAAGACTCAAAGGGGTATGATGTATTTTATTACATTTATAGATGACTATTCAAGATATGGTTATGTGTACTTGTTATCGAGAAAGTCCGATGCCTTAGAAAAATTCAAGGAATTTAAGGCTGAGGTTGAGAACCAATTAGGACGGAAGATTAAAGTTCTGAGAACAGACAGAGGTGGTGAGTACACATCTGATTTGTTCATGGACTATTGTACAAACCAAGGAATAGTGCATCAGTATACTTTACCGTATACCCCTCAGCAGAATGGAGTCGCTGAAAGACGTAATAGGACATTGTTGGACATGGTAAGGTCCATGTTAAACCACTCTGAACTAGGAACGCAGTTTTGGGGTGAAGCACTAGACACCGCTGTTTATGTACTAAATCGGATACCTTCTAAGTCGATCAAATTGACCCCATATGAGTTATGGACGGGAAGACGTCCAAACTTTTCGAACTTGAGAGTGTGGGGGTCAAAGGCCCATGTGAGGGTGCCCGATCAACTAAGAACTAAGTTGGATCCCAAGACCATAAAATGTAATTTTATAGGTTATTGTGACCATTCGAAAGGGTATCGATTTGTAGTACACCATGATGATGGGACAGTGGGGGTTATAGAGTCTAGAGATGCTTATTTTCTTGAGGAAGATATAGACCTTAAAACTCCTAGTCAGAAAGTGGAACTCTTTGAAATTGAGAAAGAGAAAGTTACTGTCACTAGTAATGAACAAGTGATAGGTAACACATCCAATGAGGATGTTGAAACTCGAGCATCAAGAGAGCGTAGACCTTCAATTTTGCTGAAGGATTACTATGCCATGCTTGGTGAAGATTAGATATCGATAGATGAACCTGTACTTAGTGATCCAGTCACATTTGAGCAGGCGATGTGTAGTCCAGATTCCAAGGAATGGCGGAAGGCTGTTCAAGAGGAAATGGATTCAATCTTGAAGAACAAAGTCTGGGAGATTGTTGACTTACCAGACGAATGGAAACCCATTGGGTGTAAGTGGATCTTCAAGAAGAAGCTCAAAGTTGATGGATCAATAGAGAAGTACAAAGCTAGACTTGTGGCGAAAGGTTTCACACAAGTAGAGGGCATAGACTTCAAGGAGACTTATTCTCCAGTGTCTAGGTTCATCTCGATCCGATGTTTGTTGGCAATTGTGTCATACTTAGATTTAGAGTTGCACCAGATGGATGTAAAGACTGCCTTCCTAAATGGTGATTTAGAGGAGGAGATTTACATGGAACAACCCGAGGGGTTTGTTGTTTCCGGAGAGGAAACTAAAGTGTGCAAACTTATTAAATCATTGTATGGACTGAAACAATCGCCAAGACAATGGTATTTCACTTTTCACAAGGTGATAAGTGAATATGGTTTTGTGGCCAATGATTATGACCATTGTGTTTACTCCTTTAAAGATGGGAGAAGATTTATGATATTGTCACTATATGTAGATGACATATTATTGATGGGGAATGACACTAGTATGATTCTCAGTCTTAAAGAATGGCTCAAGACCCAATTTGAAATGAAAGACATGGGTGAAGCATCATACATCCTCGGGATGAAGATTGAGAGAGATAGAAAAGCGAGGAGGCTAAGTATATCTCAAGAATCGTACATTGAGAGTGTATTGAAACGCTTTGACGTGATTGGTTGGAAGACCATAGATTCGCCCATTTATAAAGGGACAGTTTTGTCCGAAAGAATGGCACCTGCATCAGACGAGGAACGTCTGAAGATGCAATCTGTGCCATATGCGCAGGCTATTGGCAGCTTGATGTATGCCATGAACTGCACTCGACCTGATTTGGCTTTTGTAGTAAGCCTTGTGAGTCGATATCAGGCTAACCCAGGTATGCAACACTGGCAAGCTATAAAGCGGGTGTTCAGATACTTGCTGGGTACCAAGGATATGAAACTCACATATCAGGCTGAGAACCTGTCATTGGAAGGCTATAGTGATTCGGACTATGCCGGATGTAAGGATGACAGAAAATCCACTGCCGGTTATGTTTTTATGCTTGGTGACGGCGCCGTGGCATGGGCTAGTAAGAAGCAGAAATGCGTTACTAAGTCCACGATGGAAGCTGAGTTTGTTGCATGCAGTTTAGCAGCTTCCGAGGCAGTTTGGATTAAAGAGTTTCTAGCTGGGTTAGAGCTAGAACAGTGGACTGATGCTCCTGTCCAAATTTATTGTGATAATTTGGCAACTGTGTCGACACTCCGTAATGGGGAGATCAGTTCAAGAGCTAAGCACATAGAGGTGCATTACTTTTATGTGTTTGACATGCTACAACGAGGAAAGTTGACAGTGAGTCATCTTCCTACGGTTGAGATGTTAGCTGATCCGTTAACGAAGGCCTTAACGACGGATCTATTTGTAAAACATGTTCATAGTTTTGGGTTACGACAGGACTAGTGCACGAGTTACTGTGGATCGCAAATATGAACAAAGAACCCATAGTGGGGGATGTAAGTAAATATGGGTTCTTGTCCCATTTTACTTGTCTTGATTGAGAGGAGTCGGCTCTCTCGTGCAAGTGTAGGCATGTGGAGTAGTTAGGCTTCCGTGGGCCCGGTCCACACAAAATTGGAAGAGACACTGTAATCATCACCGATCCGGAAATCACTTATTTGGAATTAGCTGTTTTGGTACGACCAAAATGGAATTGTCAAATATGAGTCACCATATTGGAAATCTGTTGAGCAATTTCGGGAAACCGAAATTGGCAAGATTTTGTAACTGAAATTTATGCCTTATTAAGGGCAATGGAGGGGACGCCCTCAATGCCAAGAAAAAGGGCGACTTTTGGTGAAAATCGCATTGATTTTGGTGATCTTGATTTCGTTGGGTGAAAAAGCTAATTCGGGGAATATAGCTTTTCACAAGGTTCTACACTCGATCGGTGAAGGATTTGGTGTTCTCGGACATATTCTAATCCGTGGAGTGATTCGTAGGCACAAAGGCCGAAGGTTGGTGTTTCTAATTTCATAATCTTTGAGTTTTATTTGTTGATTTAAGGAAAACACCCAAATTTGAGAACCCACATCAAACGGATTAAAATCCTAAATTCGCTTCCGTTGCGGCACAATTACCCATCAATCGTTTCAGTTCCAGAGAATGGATTCGGATGGGCATTTCAGGCTCTATGGATGGGGCAGACTAGGGTGGAAGGTAATGTATGACATTACTTCCAGAGATCTCGGTGTTTGTGATTATCCAACATTCTGTGGGAGTTATGGGATTTGCTCAAATGGACAGTGTAGCTGTCCAATAGGCATAGATGATTCATCTCCATTCTTCGAACCAATAAATGATGCACAATTCGCTTTAGGATGCAGAGAGGTTACCCCTTTGTCTTGTGAAGATTCTAAATATCACCACCTTCTAGACATTGGAAACATATCCTACTTCAACTACATTGACGCCAATGCAGCAAGTATGGTGGGAACAGACATTGATACCTGCAAGAGAGCATGTCTAGGAAATTGTTCTTGCAAAGCTGCTCTATTTAGGTATGTATCTAATGTTACACAAGGCGATTGCTACTTACCATCACAAGTGTTTTCACTTAGAAACAATCAAAGCAGCCAGTATTATTCATCTGCATTTCTGAAGGTGCAAGCCAAGATGCAAATTTCAAAGGTGCAAACTATACATAAAGTAAAAAGAGCCTGGACTAAGATTTTAGTTACAATTGGTATTGTAAGTTCAATTGTGGTATTGCTTGTGTGTGGCTGCATATATTATGTGAAGATCAATATTTACGTTACTAAAGAAGCAAAGGATTACTTCGATGATTTACTTGAAATCACATATAGATTTACCTATGAAGATGTGAAAATCATGACAGATGATTTTCATGTAAAGCTGGGTGAAGGAGGATTTGGAGCTGTCTTTCAAGGGGCCCTGCCTGACGGTACCAAAGTCGCAGTGAAACAGTTGGACAGCATAAGTGAAGGGGTAAAGGAGTTTGTAGCGGAGTTGAAGTGTGTCGGGAGCATTCACCATTTTAATCTAGTAAGACTAATTGGTTTTTGTGCTGAAAAATCCTACAAACTTCTGATTTATGAGTACATGAGCAATGGATCTTTCATGACAGTGGAAGACGTTTCCTCAGCTGGCAAGCAAGACAAAAGATTGTCCTTGACATAGCCAAGGGCTTACAATATCTACACCAAGATTGTCGGCACAGAATTGTACACTTGACGTCAAGCCCCAGAATGTACTTTTGGATGACAAGTTCAATGCCAAACTCTCTGACTTTGGTTTGTGGAAGCTTATTGACAGGCAACAGAGCCATGTAATAACTTCGGTGAGAGGAACACTTGGGTACCTTGCACCTGAATGGTTGGGCTCGAAAATTACAGAGAAATTTGATGTGTACAGCTTTGGAATTGTAATTCTGGAAATCATCTGCGGACGCAAAGTTTTGGATTACTCTCAGCCTGAAGAAGACATTCAACTTCTCAGTTTATTGAAGAGAAAGGCAGAAGAAGGGAATTTAGCAGGCATGATTGATGAACGTGTTGGGATTGTCACATAAAAGAGGGCTGAAATACTACTAAATTATGCACATAAATAGACAAATATACACATGAAATACTAGAATGAGTATAAGAATTAGAACCAGGTTCGAGGCACGCTATGCGTTGTCCTTGAAACAGATATGCCGCTCTCCGTGCACAGGCAAAAATCACGTTCCGTTCCCGAGATACAACGAGCCACACCGTCAGTTTAAAGTTGCACTTCAAATCAAACTGACTGGATCACGATCAGAGGAGATTCTATTGCTCAATGATGAATGATGAATTTAGAATGAAGAAGAACAAGTTTTTATTTGTTGTCTGTGTCCTTTTCTGTAGAGAATCGTTCTCTATATATAGAAGAACGCAGTTTGGTCTTTTTCTGGAAGAAGAGATGCACTTTTCCGCAGAGAAACGGCCATTTACTCGCTGTAACCGCTTAGCCGATCGATCGCTTTGCGATCGATCGCCTTATTTAGCATAAAATTACGATCGATCGTTTTATCGCGGTGCACAAATCCTAAAATTTCAGTAACTACGATCGATCGTGATTATGCCGATCGATCGGGCCTATACGGAAACCAAATTGTAGAAAATTACAGTAACTACGAACGATCAGTTTATCACGATCGATCGTAACACGATCGATCGTAACACGATCGATCGCGTTATTTTGCCGATCGATCGCAGCATTTTTAAATTACTTTGTTTAATTTCAAGTCAAATTTCAACAATCCCCACCATGACTTGATATTAAACCATTCTATACACTAAAAAATGCATACGACACATGAATGAGACATTGAGCAATAGTACTCTAGTTTTTCGGCGATAGGTACCTTGCGGGTTTGAACCTACACCTAGTTTGGTAGGCCGCCCCTCTCACAAGTTCGAAGGGAACTAAGTCTTGAACTTGAACCTTGTAGCAAGAGTTTTGACAAACCTAACAGTTAGAGTAACTCCCTTTTCGAGATCATTCGGGGTAGCGCTTTATGGCCATGCGCCTTGTATCTTTTCATGAGCTGCACATTAGAGAACAAGCCTTCATTCTCCTTAACTGCGACCTCAGTGGCACTCATATAGGTGACAGTCTCCAAGGGTAATCTGCATAAAAATACCCTGCTTTTAAAGCCTTGACCTCATTAAGACTTTCGTCATCCTGTTTCATATGCAGTAGAGCACTCTTATCATCACACGGGAATGAGCATACATTTATTTTAATAGTGCTCTCCAAGTCACGCATTAGCTTGTTGTTACCCATTGAATCTTCGTCGTGGGATCTCCACTCGGAGAGATTGGGTTGCTACTAACGATGACTTAAATCATAGGCTTTAAGCCCCATTCCCCTAGATGAGTTAAGGACTTGTCCTGCCGACAACCCTTTAGTAAATGAATTAGCCAAGTTATCCGCTGATCGTATGAAACTTAAGGTAATGACTCCCGATGTAGTCAACTTGCGCAAGATTTTATACCTTAGTTCAATATGCCTGGAGGACCTCTTATTATGATTCTTACTCTTAACCTTATCAAGAGCTGATTGGCTATCACAGTGAATCAAAATTCCAGGAATTGGCTTATTCAACCAGGGTATATCTATTAATAGATCCCTAAGCCATTCCGCCATTCTGCCAGTTTTATCAAGAGCTACTAACTCAGCATCCATAGTAGATCTTGTTATCACAGTTTGCTTGGAAGATTTCCATGCAACTGCCCCACCACCAAGTGTAAATACATAACCACTCGTGGCCTTTGTTTCTTCAGAATCTGATACCCAATTAGCATCACTGTATCCTTCTAATACAACAGGGAACCCTGAATAATGTAAACCAAAATTTACACTTCCCTTCAGATATCTGAATACTCTCTCAATGGCAATCCAATGAGACTCATTAGGGCTCTTAGTGTATCTACTTAGTCTTCCCACAGCATAGGATATATCCGGTCTACTGCAGTTTGCCAGATAACTCAAACTTCCTATCACCTGTGAATATCTAAGTTGTGACACACTTTCCCCAAGATTTTTCTTAAGTCTTACACTTGAATCATACGGCGTACTGACAGGTTTTCTATCGAAGTAACCATACTTCTTTAGAATCTTCTCCACATAGTGTGATTGACTCACAACTATTCCATTAGAAGTCCTGTCAATCTTTAAGCCCAGTATGACTTTGGCAAGACCCAAGTCTTTCATATCAAAATTTTCGTTAAGGAAACCCTTAACCTTATTGATATGATCCACATTATCACCAAACAACAAAATGTCATCAATATACAAACATAACATCACAAAACTATCGTTAAAAGATTTCCAATATAAACATTTATCTGATGTACATACAACAAAATTATTAGAAAGAAGAACATTATCAAACTTTTGATGCCATTGCTTAGGAGCCTGTTTTAACCCATAGAGAGATTTAATTAACTTACATACTTTTCTTTCTTGACCTGGAACTACAAAACCTTCAGGCTGCTCCATATAGATTTCCTCCTCCAATTCACCATTTAAAAATGCTGTTTTGACATCCATTTGATGGATTTCGAGGTTATAATGAGCTGCCAATGCAATAAGCACTCTAATTATAGTTATCATAGTCACAGGAGAATACGTGTCAAAGAAATCTTGACCTTCCTTTTGACTATATCCTTTAGCCACTAATCTAGCTTTGTACTTTTCAATGGAACCATCAGGATAATATTTTCTTTTAAAGATCCATTTGCACCCAATGGGTTTAAACCCTGTAGGTAGATTCGTTAGAACCCACGTCCCATGTGCAAGGATAGAATCCATCTCACACTGTACCGCTTCCTTCCATAAAGAAGATTCACTAGATGACATAGCTTCACTAAATGTCAAAGGATCCTCATTCTCCACCATATAAGTATAAAAGTCATCTCCATAATTCTTCTCTATTCTGGTTCTTTTAGATCTCCTAACCTCTACATTGGTATCCGAATCTTCAATTCTTGGAATAGAAGATGATGGACCATCTTCTTTACGCACTACAGCTTTATTCTTTTCCTTCATAGGAAATACATTCTCAAAGAATGTTGCATCATCAGACTCCTTAATAGTATTAGGTGCATAATCCTGCCGATCTGACCCAATTACTAAAAACCGATATGCTCTACTATTTTGTGCATAACCAATGCATACTGCATCATATGTTTTTGAACCTAACTTATCCATTTTCACGTTTGGGATTTTTACTTTGGCAAGACATCCCCAAACCTTAATGAATTTCAAGCTCGGTTTTCTTCCTTTCATTAACTCATAAGGAGTTGTATTTTGTCCTTTATGAGGCACACGGTTTAAGATCATACAAGTAGAAAGAATTGCTTCTCCCCATAAATTCTTTGGTAGACCCGAAGATGAAAGCATAGAATTAATCATGTCAATGAATGTTCTATTCTTTCTTTCTGCCACTCCATTAGATTGAGGAGAATAAGGCGCTGTGGTCTCATGTATTATTCCTTGATCTTCACAAAACTTGTAAAATTCAAGGGAACAATACTCCCCACCACGATCAGACCTTAGTCTTTTAATCCGCCTCTCAGTTTGATTCTCAACCTCCATCTTATAGACCTTAAACTTCTCAAAAGCTTCATCTTTAGACTTTAGTAAATAAACATTACAATATTTAGAGTAATCATTAATAAATGTAATGAAATATCTCATACCACCCCTAGTGATTAATCCATTTAACTCACATATATCAGAATGAATTAATTCAAGCAAATATGTAGACCTATCAATAGACCTATAAGGTTTTCTAGGTTATTTTGCTTGAACACATATTTCACATTTATCACTAGTTACATCATGCAATTTCGGAATCAAATCAAGATTCATCATTCGTTTAATAATATTTGAATTCACATGTCCAAGTCTCATATGCCACATATCAAAAGAATCAACATGATAAATCAAAGAGTCATCTACTTGAAATAAAGAGTTATTACAAGAAACTAAATTTAGTTTAAAGAGGCCATCACACACATAGCCTTTGCCAACAAAAGTACCATGTCTAGTTATTACAACTTTATTTGACTCAAACACTAATTTATATCCTTCTCTACTAAGAAATACTCCACTAACAAGGTTCTTCCTCACACTAGGCACATGCATCACATTACGAAGAGTTAACGTGTTCCCCGATGTAAACCGGATGTCCACATTTCCAACTCCATAAACTCTAGCCTCAGAGGAGTTCCCCATCGTCACAGTCCTATCCTTTACTTCCTGATAGAAAGAAAAAGAAGAAACATCAATTCCGATGTGAACAGTTGCCCCTGTATCAACCCACCAATCGGTAGATTCACATGCCAAGTTAATTTCAGAATTAGTTAATACTAACCTGTCATCTGAAGTAACCATGTTAACATGAGCAGAAGATGCAGCCCCACCATGACTATGGTCCTGACCTTTCTTCTCTTTGCACTTGTTTGCAAAATGTCCCGGTTTCCCGCAGACCCAGCAAACCTTCGACTTCTTGTCTTTATGGATATTTGAACCAGGTTTGAAAGACTTATTCTTAAACTTCCTGTTGTTCTTCTTATTGCCATGAAACTTCGGTTTCCCTTCTACAACATTGGCTTGAGCACTATCTTTAACCCCAGAAGATGAGCCTTGTAAGATTTTCATCTTACCTCTATGCTTTTCTTCAATTTGTATGGCCACCATAAGATCATCAACGGACATTGCATCCCTTTTGTGCTTCAAGTTAACTTGGAAATCCTGCCATGAGGGTGGTAGCTTGTCTATAAGAGCCGGAACTTGGAGCCTCTCGTCAACGGGAATGCCTTTCCCAATGATCTTTGCTACCAAATTCTGTATTTCAACAACCTGATCTCTAACAGATTTGTTATCGACCATCTTGTAGTCAAAATACTCGCCTACAACATATTTTTCTTCCCCTTCATGCTCCTTTCCAAATTTCTTATCAAGGGTATCCCAAAGCTCTTTAGCAGATTTAGTATTCACATGCAAATCATATAACTCATTGCTCAAGACACTCAATATTTGTCCATGGCATAGTTCATCATCTTGTTTGAATTTATCAATATCAACAGCCTTAGTAGTTCCAACTTCAGACGAACTAGCAGTCTTGTCAGATTCAGAAGATACAGTTTTTCCACATGAACATCAGAAATAACATAGAATATATTCAATTGAATCAACTAAAATTTCATCTTTGTTTGCCATCGCATGAAATTCTTTCCATCAAATTTATCAGGCTTCAATGATTTGTCAACACCCATAATTGCAGTAGTATTCAATCAACAAGAACAAATAATATCTGTTTCAAGATTGTTGGGATTGTCATATAAAAGAGGGCTGAAATACTACTAAATTATGCACATAAATAGACAAATATACACATGAAATACTAGAATGAGTATAAGAATTAGAACCAGGTTCGAGGCACGCTATGCGTTGTCCTTGAAACAGATACGCCGCCCTCCGTGCACAGGCGAAAATCGCGTTCCGTTCCCGAGATACAACGAACCACACCGTTAGTTTAAAGTTGCACTTCAAATCAAACTGACTGGATCACGATCAGAGGAGATTCTATTGCTCAATGATGAATGATGAATTTAGAATGAAGAAGAACAAGTTTTTATTTGTTGTCTGTGTCCTTTTCTGTAGAAAATCGTTCTCTATATATAGAAGAACGCAGTTTGGTCTTTTTCTGGAAGAAGAGACGCACTTTTCCGCAGAGAAACGGCCATTTACTCGCTGTAACCGCTTAGCCGATCGATCGTGTTATAAGCCGATCGATCGGTCGCCTTATTTAGCCTAAAATTATGATCGATCGTTTTATCGCGGTGCACAAATCCTAAAATTCCAGTAACTACGATCGATCGTGATTATGCCGATCGATCGGGCCTATACGGAAACCAAATTGTAGAAAATTACAGTAACTACGAACGATCGGTTTATCACGATCGATCGTAACACGATCGATCGCGTTATTTTGCCAATCGATCGCAGCATTTTTAAATTACTTTGTTTAATTTCAAGTCAAATTTCAACAGAACGAGGTGAAGACTTACAGTTGAATGTTGAGGAAGCAGTGCGGATGATTGATATTTCTGTGTGGTGCTTACAGACCGATTGTAGCAGAAGGCCTTCCATGCCAATGGTGGTAAGAGCTGTAGAAGGTGAGAGTGTAGTGGAAGTTAGCCTGGATTATGCCTTTTTGACTCTCGGTGATGCATGGGCAGAAAAAGTATCTAACTGGCATGTTTCAGCTCCACCACAGGCTGCAATCTTATCAGGGCCCAGGTAAAAGCCATGGATTGATTCTGGTTCAACACCTACACTCATTCACCACAACAAAGTTCCAATGGATGGCATTTCATACAAAGAGCCAGATGGAGTGCTTTAGGGGAAACTTGTGGCAAGCAAATCTCTTAAGAAATAGCTTCAACACATACAAGTTGTTGCTAGTATTTTCCGAAGACGTTTGTCGAAAAACAAAATTCCATGTAGTCAGTGTAGACTTTTTGACCTTTGATGCCTAGTGCATGCAACCCCATTTGATAAAGCTTAATAATCTTTTAGCTTAACTTCTTTGGCAGATAGCAATCTTCAATTTCTCATGCCATGACCCACAACGTTGATGTAGATGAAAAAAGTTAAATAATATGCAAATTTAGCATTTATAACCCCAATTTGGTAAATTTTTCCTTAAACAAATATGAACAAAAGTGGAAAACACGAATGAAATATATGAAAATAATCAAGAATGTGTACTTTTTCAGCAAGAAGGAATCCACTTTTGGTACCTTGCGATGCATCATTGAAGGAGCAGAATATCTCTGTGATTATATAGGGTCATAAACTGTTCGTCCGAATAACAGTTTCTTCATAGTGCCGATTATATCCTGCTTGAGGATTTACTGTTGAGATATAATTGAACAAAAAACGCAATGTAAGTCCACAAATAAGCATCCCAGAATAGACATATCAAATGTTCTAATAGCGTAATTATCTAATAACAGAATATTAGACATTGCAACAATATGTTGCTTTAAAAGAAAAGCATTGTATGGAAACCAAAGAAGACACACAGACTCATGGCTCTCACTATAAAAAGTGAACACAAGTATGCTTAAAGGAACATAGAATCACAACACCTAGGTGCCCATGCATATGACAACTTATTACTCCCTCTGCCCCATATTAAAAGTCCTATTTGCTTTTTAAAATCAACTAAAATTAGATCATTGAAAAACGAAATAGGACACTTAAATTGTTACGGAGGGAGTGTAATGTAAGCTATTAATATTTGCAGAAAAGAAGAAAATAAAATGAAGGCTCCCAAGCAACAAAAGAGACAGATGACTAGCAAACTGAGGCCCTGTTTGGTAGGCTTAAAAGAAGCTGGATTCTAAAAGAAGCTGGATTCTTTTCGGAAATCTCCTCCCCAAAAGAATACCTTATAACTTCTCTTGATGGCATTTGGTGTAAATGCCAAAAAATGACAAGGGTAATTATTTTAAAAAAACACGGTTTTCCATAATGATGAGGTTTTTTTGTTATCAAATGCCTTTATCTTCTATTGGAAATTACGGTTTTTGCCACTATGACCTAAATTCATCAAATAAAGTTGATTTTGGCCAACCAAACACCACTTTTCTTAAACCTAGATTCATCTAAAGAATTTGAATTTCCTACTCCTAAAAGTGCTAACCAAACAGAGCATGAATATGGTTACAGGAATACCTGATGGATCGATCACTAATTGAGAACCTAAATGTCTTTACAGCATAGCCTAATCAGCTGGAATAAGAAAAGTTCCAAGATAAGTATCAACTACAAAAGGCAGAACCAAAAAAACAAATGCAGCATCTTTCATATCCAAAAATAAGCTTCAATTAGAACACACTTCACCGTAGCTTAAAAAACCCTGATGTTTGATGCTTGACCCTCCTTTTACAACACTAGAAGTAACAACTAATAAGGGCGTTATGGGCGGCAAAGTGTCTCGTCCTTTGTGAAATATCATATCTATCCCCAAGCAAATTAGTTTATTTAATTGCAGTTAAAATTTAATCACAATCTTAAACAAATTTAGAAAGTCATTATCTGAAAATTGCAGTCGAACTTTCCCATGCTTTTTATAGTAGTTAATTTAGATTAGATTAGATTACAAAGGTAGCGGAACTTGATTTCGGTAGCAGGTCCAATCCCATGGAGAAACTTAACTAGCAGGTAGTTACAAAAGATATTGGGGGAGTTGTTTCTTAATACACTGAACGAGCTGACAGAAATGAAGCTTCACAAAAAAAGAAGAAAAAAAAACCAAGAGATGTTAGGCCGTTTGGGGCGTGATTAAAAGCAAAACAACCAGTTTCTACACTGTAGCATCCAGGTTTTTTTCTATATCCAGCTGAAATACCTCAGGACGTGCTGGATACGAAAAAAACATGGATGCTACAATAGACGTCCAAAATCTACTCTGGATACTTTGGCTTTTTCATGCCCCAAACGGCCATATAAAGGGAATTCTCAGTGCTAGCGGGCTAAGATCTGAATCTAGCACAAGTGTCAGTAGAAAGGTATTTTTCTGAAAAAAATATAAGATGAAAATTCTGGTGTGCAGGAAGCTTGGCAATAGAGTCCAAGTACCAGCAGCCAAAGAGCAGGTATGTTAAAAATGGGTCAAAGATTAATTTATAATTTAGTACAAATCTAGGGGCATATTTGTAAGTATGTATGTAGAAGCTTCTTGAAGAAGCTCTCTTGTCTTCTTCCATAAATAGAACCCATTGATGTATGCTTAAGAAAAAAAAAAGCAGAGCCTCTTTTGTCTCCCCTTTCTATCTCATTTTGAAATTGTAAAATCAGTCATTTTTCATTCAAATCTCTATTATTTTTTTAATACTTTGTGATTTTTCACCATCCTACACCATTTTTTCCAAAAAAATTTGGTATTAGAGAATTCAATCAAACCTTTGGGTTCCCTAAAATTCTATGGCTTCAAGCTCAAGTTCGTCGGAGAAGCTTCCGTTGCCGACCTTTGATGGAGAAAGTTATATTTTTTGAAGTATCTAAATGAAGACACTTTTTATTTGTAAAGATTTATGAGAGTATATTGAAGATAGATTTGAAGAACCACAAAATCAAGAAGTCCTAGCCACTTGGAGTGAAGAGAAGAAGAAAATATACAAAGAAAACAAGATGCAAGATGCAAAAGCCCTATTCTATATTCAACAAGCGGTGAGCAAGGCGATTTTTCCGAAGATTATGGCTTGCACAAGATCTAAAGAAGCATGGATAATCTTGAATGATGAATTTAAAGGAAGTGACAAGGTAATCTCTCTAAAGCTTCAAACTTTATGGAGAGATTTTGATAATATAGCTATGAAAGATAATGAAAGTGTTCAAGAATTCAATTCTAGAGTTGCTACAATTGTGAATCAAATTAGAAATCATGGAGATACCATTCCGGATAAGAGGATTGTAGAGAGAGTTCTAAGGAGCATGCAAGCCAAATTTGATTATGTGATAGCCGCTATTGAAGAGGCGAAAGACTTGTCAAAAGTGAGTATGCATGAACTTATGAGTTCACTTGAAACTCATGAAGCAAGAAAGAAAAAATTCACTACACCCTCCATGGAACAAGCATTTCAATCTAAGATGACATTCAAAGAGAAAAAGGAAGATGGTGGAAAAAGAAATTGGCAAGGTAGCTCATCTCATGGTAGAGGAAGAGGAAATCAAGGAAATGGAAGAGGTTATGTCAGAGGAAATAGTTATGGAAGAGGTAAAAATGAAAAGCAAAGTAATGAGTGTTTTATATGCAAAAAGACCAATCATGTTGCCGATGATTGCTATAGATGCAAGAGATGCAAGCATCATACCCATGCCATCAAAGATTGCAAGTTTCAACAAAAAAGAACAAGCACATTTCGCCGAAAAAGAGGAAGATAAGCAATGTCAATTATTCTACACTTGCATGAATACCGAAGAAGAAAGAAAGGATGTGTGGTATTTGGATAGTGGTTGTAGAAACCGGGATAACTTTGTGAAGCTTGAAGAAAATTTCAACTCTCAAGTAAAGCTTGGAGATATTAAAATGCAAAATGTTGAAGGCAAATGAGTCATAGCAGTCCAAACAAAACAAGGTAATTCTAAACTCATATATGATGTGCTTTATGTTCCCGGTTTAGTACAAAATTTGCTTAGTGTTGGTCAACTTATGCAAAAAGGTTCTAAAATAATTTTTTGTGGATGATGAATGTGTCATTGTTGATAAAAGCATGGGACAAGTGATAACAAAGGTAAAAATGGTTCTAAATAAAGTATTTCCATTAGTTATGCCTACTTGTGGAAATTATAGAATGAAGCAACTCATATGAATGAATATTTATTGTGGCACTTAAGATTTGAGCATTTGAACTATAGAAGTCTAACTTTGTTGAAGCAAAAGAACATGGTCATAGGACTCCCAAACATAAATCAAGAAGGAAGAATATGTGAAGGTTGCATATATGGGAAACAACATAGATTGCCTTTTTTGAAGTGACATGGAGATCTAGAGGACCACTTGAACTTATTCATGCCGATATATGTGGACCAACCAACACACCATCTTTCAACACGAAGAGGTATTTTCTACTATTTGTAGATGATTATACAAGAATGATGTGGGTTTATTTTATAGATGCCAAATCAAATGCATTTTCTACATTTGTGCAATTCAAGGCACTTGTTAAAAACCAAAGTGGGAAGAGATTGAAAGCTTTGAGGACGGATAGTGGTTGTGAATTTACATCAAGAGAATTTTGGAGCTATTGTAAAGAACATGACATCAAAAGAGACCTAACAACAAGCTACACACCCCCATCAAAATAGTGTAGCAGAAAGAAGAAATAAGACAATTATGGAGATGACAATAAGCATGTTAAAGGCCAAGAATCTTCCAAATTATTTTTGGGCGGAAGCCATTAATACGGCAACATACATCCTTAATAGATCTCCAATAAAAGCGGTGCAAAACATGACACCATTTGAGGCTTGGCACAAAAGGAAACCACAAGTAAGTTATTTAAAATTTTTTGGATGCATTGCATATGCCCACATTCCTACACAAAAGAGAAGCAAATTTGATGAAAAAGGAGAAAAATGCATTTTCATTGGATATAGTAAAAAATCCAAGGCTTATATGTTTTTTAACCCCAAAACAAGGCAATTGGTGATTTCAAGAGATGTGATATTTGATGAAGAAGGTATATGGTACTTTGAAGAAAACAATGGAGGAACTTCAAGAATATTTGTAGAAGATGAGAAAGAAGGTGCTACAATAAGCCGCCAAACACAAAGTGGATCACAATTACAAGAACATGGGTATCCTCATTTACACCGTGGCTCAATACATGATTCCAGTATGGCAAGTTGATCCTAACAATGTGGATAGTGATTCATCTCAAAGAAAGGTACGTTCTCTTCAAGAAATCTATAATGAATGTGATGTTGCATTTTTTTCATGTGATCCAACAAAATATGAGGATGCCTCCAGGGAGAAAGTTTGGATAAAAGCAATGGATGATGAGATGAAAATGATTGAGAAGAATAAGGCATGGGAGTTAGTTGATAGACCTCAAGAGAAAGATGTGATTGGTTTGAAATGAGTTTATAAAACCAAGTTCAATGAAGATGACTCAATTCAAAAATATAAAGCAAGATTAGTTGCAAAAGGGTATTCACAACAACCCGGTATTGATTTCAATGAAACTTTTGCCCCGGTTGCAAGGATGGAAACCATTACAATTGTTCTTGCACTTGCCGGTTAATTGAAATTGCAAGTTTATTAATTTGATGTCAAATCAGACTTTTTAAATGGAGAACTAGAAGAAGAGGTCTATGTTGAGTAACCACAAGGATATAAAATCAAGGATAAGGAGGAGAAAATCTACAAACTCCATAAAATATTGTATGGACTAAAACAAACACCCAAGAGCATGGAATAGCAAGATTGACAAGTACTTCAAACAAAACGGATTCCAAAGAAGCCAAAGTGAGCCATCCTTTTATGTCAAGAAAGAAGGTACTATGATTTTATAAATGTTTATCTTTATATGGATGATTTAATTTATACTAGTAATAGTCCAAGAATAATAAAGGAATTCAAGTATGTGATGAAAAGAGAATATGAGATGACCGATTTGGGGATTATGACTTATTTTCTTGGCATTCAAGTGAAATATTTTTATCTTAAAGAAAAATATGTTGATGACTTATTGAAAAAGTTTAATATAGCTAGTTGCAAAAAAGTGGTTACTTCTATGGCATTGAATGACAAATTATCAAGAGATGATAGAAACAAATTGGCAGATGAATCTACTTATAGAAGCCTTGTTGGCTCATTGATCTACTTGACCCGATATTGTGCATAGAGTGAGTGTTGTCTCAAGGTACATGAACAAGCCAAGTAAAATCCATTTTGAAGCGGTAAAGATGATTTTGAGATATGTGAAAGGAACAAAATTTTTTGGGTTGAAATATGAATGTGAAAAGGAAAATAAATTGATTGGTTATTCCGATAGTAATTGGGCCGGTTGCATTGATGATAGAAGGAATACTTCTGGCTATATTTTCACATTGGGAAGCAAAGTTATATTATGGTCATTAAAGAAGCAAGACATCGTCGCACTATCCTCCGCCGAAGTCGAGTATATTTCAACTTCAAGTGCATCATGTGAAGCGGTTTGGCTAAGGAGAATTCTCAAGGATCTCAAGTGTGAGCAAGCACACCCACAACAATATTTTATAATAACATGTCGGGCATTGCAATGACTAAAAATTTAATTTTTCATGGAAGGACAAAACATATTGAGTTGAAACATCACTACTTAAAGAGAGCTAGTGGAGAAATGTGAAATTGAATTGAAATTAATCAATACTCATGATTAATTGGAGGATATCTTCACCAAAGCACTCCCAAGTGAGAAGTTCATACATTTTAGAAAGATAATGCAAATTGCAAATTAAGAAGGGGTGTTAAAAATAGGTTAAAAGTTAATTTATAATTTAGTACAAGTCTGAGGACATATTTATAATTATGTATGCAGAAGAAGCAAGAAGCTCTCGTCTTCTTCGAAAATAGAAATAAAAAATAGAGCCTCTTTTCTCTCCTCTTTCGAATCTACGTCCGCCTTGATAGTAAAATCAGCCCTTTTTCATTCAAATCTCTTTTATTTTTTTAATACTTTGTGATTCTTCACCATCTTACACCATTTTTTCCCTTACAAGGTCGGCCAGGACAGAGAGCATGGCTGGTCGATAATCCAAACAGCAGCAGCCAAAAATCCTTGGTTTATACGGAACTATCAATGCAACTTTGTTCGCAGCATTTTCTCAAAAATTTCAAGTTTCATAGACAAAACGGTGTAAGTATTTCTTGCCTAATAGGATTTGCATTACATCTTCATTCATGATTCCTCATTGCTTAATCATTTCTGTACTTTGTTCATCTTTTGTGTCATCAATTCATGCCCAGCCTCCACTTTCTACAATCTCCACTGCAGGTGCCTCAACTACATGGGTAAACGGCCCCTCTGTTGCCGGCTCAACCACATTCCCGACCAGGACGGAACCATCTGGAGACCCATCCTCTCCATAGGGAGGCAGGACGGGGACCTGATCACACAGCTCCATTGCGGGTTCGCCAGCAATGGCACCGCGGACGCGTTCCTATTCGCAGTGTTTGCATATGGGATCGTCGATTTGAGTGCAAACATAAAACAAGCTCAATTGCTCTGGGCAGCAAATAGAGACAATCCTATTAGAGAGAATGCAACTCTTGAGCTCACTTATAATGGAGACCTTGTTCTGAAGGATGTGGATGGGACCAAGGTCTGGTCTAGTGACACATCTCATATGGATGTTGCAGGCTTGAGTCTATTGGATACAGGGAATTTGATTCTCCTTAACAAGGACAATGGCACTGTTTGGCAGTCGTTTGATCATCCAACTGATGTTTTGCTTCTTGGACAGCAGATGGTTGCCGGCCAGCGGCTTGGTGCTGCTAGTTGGACAACGGGTCAGTTTTTCATGGATTCCGGTTCGAATGGTCACGGTGCTTTTATTGAATCACGTCCCCCTCAGATGTACTTCAACTTCGACAATTATGGATTGAATGCGATGAAGTTATTAAATGGTAGCTTGATGGTTTCTGGAAATGCTGGAGCAGAATATTATATGCCTTCTACACCATCCGTTCAGTTCCTGAGAATGGATTCAGATGGGCATTTCAAGCTCTATGGATGGACCCACGATGGGTGGACGATGATGTTTGATGTTACTAACATGTATCTTCATGATTGTGATTATCCAACGTTCTGTGGGAATTATGGGATTTGCTCAAATGGACAGTGTAGTTGTCCTACAGGCATAAATGACCAATTTTCATACTTCAAAGCAATAGATGATAGGCAGATCAATTTGGGATGTAAGGAGGTCACCCTTTTGTGTTGTGAAGATTCTCAGTATCACGACCTTCTACATCTTGCAAATGTTTCATATTTCAACTATATTGATGCTAATGCATCAAGTATGATTGGAACAGACATACAAATCTGCAAGAAAGCTTGTCTGGCAAACTGTTCTTGCAAGGCTGCTCTATTTAAATACGAATACAATGTTACACATGGCGATTGCTACTTATTATCACAGGTGTTTTCACTAAGAAACATGCAAAGGAATGACTACCATTCATCTGCATTTTTGAAGGTGCAAACTAGACATAAAGTGAAAAAACCTTGGACTAAAATTTTAGTTGGAATTAGCATTGTGAGTTCGACTGTTGCTTTCGCTGTGTGTGGCTGTATATGGTATGGGAAGAGGATAATATATGTTCCTAAAAGAGAGAAAGACGATTTTGATGCCCTACTAGAAATGACTTTTAGGTTTACCTATGAAGATGTGAAATCCATGACAGATGATTTTCATATAAAGCTGGGTGAAGGAGGATTTGGAGCTGTCTTTCAAGGGGCCCTGCCTGATGGTACTAAAGTTGCAGTGAAACAGTTGGACAGCATAAGTCAAGGGATAAAGGAGTTCGTAGCGGAGGTAAAGTGTGTAGGAAGCATTCACCATTTTAATCTGGTTAGACTGATTGGTTTTTGTGCTGAGAAGTCACACAAACTCCTTGTGTATGAGTACATGAGCAATGGGTCGTTGGACAGTTGGATTTTTAATGAAGGTGGAAGACCAGCCCTCAATTGGCAATTAAGACAAAAAATCATCCTTGACATAGCCAAAGCCTTACAATATCTACACCAAGATTGCAGGCACAAAATTGCACATCTAGATGTCAAACCCCAAAACATCTTATTGAATGACAAGTTCAATGCAAAACTCTCAGACTTTGGCCTGTCTAGACTGATTGATAGGGAGCAAAGCAATGTAATAACTTCAGTGAGAGGAACACTTGGTTATCTTGCACCTGAATGGTTGGGTTCGAAAATTACAGAGAAAGTCGATGTGTACAGCTTTGGAATTGTAATTCTAGAAATCGTCTGCAGGCGCAAAGTTCTGGATTACTCTCAGCCTGAAGATGACATTCATCTGCTTAGTTTACTGAAGAGAAAGGTTGAAGAAGGGAATTTAGCAGGCATTATTTGTCAACATGGTCAAGAAATGTTGTTGTATGTTGAGGAAGCAGTGAAGATGATTGAAATTGCTGTGTGGTGCTTGCAGGCTGATTGTAGTAGAAGGCCTTCCATGTCAATGGTGGTAAGGGTTCTAGAAGGTCAGAGCGAAGTGGAAGATAGCCTAGACTACACCTTTTTCACTATGGATGATGCATGGGAGAGTATCTAACTGGCATGTTTCAGCTCCACCACAGGCTTCAATCTTATCAGGGCCTAGGTAAAAGCCATGGATTGACTTTGATTCAACAACTAAAAGCATAAACAATTTTTCTATAATTTTTGTTAGATTTTTGCAAACTTATCCTCTTTCCTATATGTTAGTCAATCCTGTTCTAATCAGATTCCAGTTTCATGTGCTTCCATATTATTTGCTACATTTGCACTGGAATATTATACATATTCACAGCTACTGGACTTTTTAGAAGAGAAGATCAGTCATTACATGCAGTTCAATAAGTGCATAGCATATGCCATTAAGGATAAATGTTCTTTAAGCAACCACCGATTTTTCCAAGAAGTAGAATACATGATAAACGATCAAAATGTTGCAAGAAATTTTATTTTACTGATCAAAGTGTGTGAGGTCTCCCATCCTCGTGCATGGCATAAACTTATTAGATGTGTTGGAAGAACACCTTGGTTCCATGACCTTGCTTCCATTGGTGTAAGGAAGAAAGTACTTGAGAATCCTTTTTTCACTAATATGATGGTCCTTATTTGCAGTCCCTACTAGCAAATGCATGATCAGAACACAGTTTTTAGAAATCAAACAGAATAAAGTATGTTGCAAAGGACTGACAATAATTTGTTGGTTGTTTGAATGTTCCTCCTCTCTTGGTTGTGATGTCGTGAGGAGGGGACCTCTGTTTTGTTCCTTTTGGGTTGGTAACATACTCCCCCCATCCGGAATTATCATTTGGAGAAACCTTATGTTAGTAATCGTAAGTCTAGTTCATTTGGAAAAACCTTGTGTTAATAATAAATCTGGGCGGAGGGAGTATGTTTATCTAGCGAAAAAAAGTGATGCCGGAAACTTTAGTGCTACATTTTATGGTGAGATTTTGGTACTTTTTCTAAAGGAAATTTTGATGGGTGAAATTGGTGCTTGTATGATCCTGTTGAAAAGATTTTTTTTTCTTTTCTGATATATATTGAAAAGAAACTTGTGTGTTGGGTGCCTCTACATAATACCGTCCTAGTAGAAAATTAACATATTTTAAGCTCGTAGACATGTGCTCGAAGGTGAATCACTCGTATAGGCCTAAGGATATAAGAAGATGTGGCCTTCATTTCACCAAGGAGTAACTAAGTAAGGCCATTTATTCATGCATGAGCCATGAACAATAACGCAAACATATCATCCAGTACTAAGGACATTTTTTTTTGGTGAAATTACAAAAGGCCATTTATTCATGCACCGTAGCACCAATACTACAAGGTTATGCTCACCTTCTGCTATTGTACATGAACAGTAAACCCCATCAACTACAAGGTTATGATCACTAATCAAGGAGGATCCATCACTTCTAAAAAGAGTGTGGCATCAGCCACATCTTGTGTTTTCAACACAACCCCTCCTTGCAAGCTCATTTGGTTGTGCTTAATCAACTCGTCGATCATTTCCCTGAAGAAGTCAGATGTGAGTGGCGTAGGAATCACATAAGATGACACACAATTCACCCTTATTCCATACTTCCCTAGGTCATTACTGGCTGCCCGGACCAGCCCCAGAACTGCATGCTTTTACAGAGTCGATCATTCCATGGAAACCACCAAAGGAGGTTGACACACTTCCATTGCATATGATGCTTCCCTTGACTCCACCTGTTGGAAATATGAAGTAATATATATATATATATATATATATATATATATATATATATATATTGAAAAAGAATTCAAAATCATTTCAAATAAAAAAAAGGTAATAAGTATCCTGTGACGTAAAAAAAATTGCGCTCGACACATCACGAACTATAAGACCTCACTTGTACAGACAACTGATATATACTCAATTTATACATTTTAGTAGCTCATAAACTTATGTTTATGTTAGTATTTTGATTAGATTCACTGATGCTTTAATATAGTTTTTGGTTTTTGTAGGAAAATAAGCGTAAGCTGCAGAAATGTAATGAAACGTGACTCCAATGGTTGAATCTTTATAACTTTGTGTATATATTTTTTATTAGACTGATTCAAGTTTTATGTTAAAATTAAAAAAGTCATCTTTCCAACCCGCCAACCATGTGCAATTCGGAGTTCGGAGCAAAAAGTTATGACTATTTGAAGATTGTAATGCAGAACATGAATAGTAACCGATCGATTGGCAAAATGAGACGATCGATTGCCTGAGCGAAAAAATGAAATTTTTGCGATCAATCATATCTACTGGAGTTTATTGATAAATAGTAATTGATCGATCGGTGAATAATATGATCGATTGCCGTATTTGCAAAATTGAAAAAAACCCTATTTTGAGTCAGAATTGGAAGGGGGTTTCATTGTTCATCTTTACCCCTATATATATGCCTTAAGGGAGGACGTTTTGAGCATTAGAGAATAGACTTTTGAATTCCCTTGGAGACTTTGGAGGCTAGATCAAAGGAGAGAAGAAGAAGAAGATGATAAAGAACATGATGATGGTTTCTCTTCCAATGCGAGACAAAACTTCTTTCCAAGGCGTAGATGAAGCCCAAATAGATTGATTGTATCGTTTTCTTTCTCTCATCTTAACTTTTATCTTAGTTGGTATATGAACCTTTGTTATGTTTTTAAAGTTAGTTCATTGATATTTATTCTATGTGCTCGAGAGAGGCTAGAGTGAATTCTTGTGTGTTTTAATCCGAAAGAATACTTGCGCGTCCGACCAAGAACGTGAGTAGACTGAGGTGTTACATATTAATAAAGTTTCATTGGTTTATGATTGAGAGAGATAGATTACAGTTCCATATTTTAACTGCTTTATGTGTTACGTCCGAGAGGAGAGCACAATATCTTGAATTGACAAGTATATGTCCGAGAGGAATATGCTAGCCAATTAGGAATTTATTCAAAAGAGAGAGACAATACATTAGTTTATTTTGTGGTGGATTCGAAGCCTTAGTCATTCTCCATATGAGTAAATCTCAGTTAATTTAGTTAAAGTTTATTATTTTCTTAGATTAATTAAAAATTACAACTTTCACTTGAGTTTAGTAAAGTATTTAACTATCTATGAGGTTCGACAATGCTTTAATACTCGCCGTAGTATAATTGCCTTGTGTACTTGCAAGAGTTCTTATATTGAAACAATCACTAACCAAACCTGGCACATTGAGAGCAAACTATGAGCTCGATTGTAAGGGCAGGCGGAGGAGTGGCAATTGAACCTGCCTGCCCATGTGTTAATTTGACCCACGCCATTGAAATCCGCTTTATGCATATAACATACTCCCTCCAGTCTATAATACTGTGTATATTTGAAAATGGGGACGGTTTACATGAGATCGCTCTCATATAAGGAGCATGAGGCCAATCTTTTGGGCCATTGAATTCCAATCCCATGGTGAATATCAAATCAATGGGTAGGTGAGTGTGTCACATCAGGTAGTAGGTGAGTTTCATGTAGTTGTTTATGGCCATCAGATCAAGATCCAATGGCTACGAATGGAATTGGCCTCATATAAGCTTATATGAGAGCGATCTCATTTAAACTTTCCCCTTTAAAAATTATCTATGTTTCAAAATATTATGTACATTTGGCCTACTCACGTGACTTCGAGTTGAAAAGAGTTCACCACATTAGAGACTAGTTGCTTCTTCCATAACAATGGCTGGCACCATGAAGGTCTAGATCATGCAGCATTGGAAGGCCCTTAGCTTCCTCAAGCCCGCCGTCGCCGACTCAGCCTCAGCCTCTGGCTCCGCCTCCACTGGAAGCATTCCCGCCGGCTTCTTTACCATCTATGTTGGGCCAGAGTGGCCTTGGTTCTTGATCCCAATGCAGTACCTAAACCTGCCAATATTCTCGTCGCTGTTGAAGATGGCTGAGGAGGAGTTTGGGGTGCGGGCGTCCGGGGGGGGGTCGCTTTTCCTTGCGAAGTCGAGTTCTTTTGCGAATTCTGGAGAAGGACAAACAACGATTTCACCTATTGAAAATTGTATTTGGGAGGGATTGTACTTTACTTAAATGTGTTGAATAATATCGCACTTGAACCTGAAAGAGCAAATCAATCAAAATAATCTATGGCACAGTTTGCACTGCTGACTTCGAAACAAATATTGCCCCCCAAGTGCACTGGTTTCCTTTGGCAATCTATCCCCAAAATACAACGGACCGCTTGGCGATGAATGATGCACTACAACAAGTTTGACCCTGAACTTAGTGAAGAAGAAGAACTATTGCCTTTCTGGAAAAGAGAATTAGAGAAAAAGAAACAGGAGAGTTTTTTTTTCTTTGTTTCAGGCAGCCCTATATATAAATCTGAACCTAATGGGCACCCTTTCACAATGGGAGACGAATGAGCACCCTTTCACAGAGGGAGACAAACTGACACCCTTTCATAAAGGGAGACGAACTAACACCCTCTCACAAAGAGAGATGAATGGGCATAACTGTCCATTATTCACCCAAGCACCCGTCTTACCCTTTGATCATACTTAATGACTCCTAAACTCTAAAAGTAATTAGCCGTTTGTTAAAAAATTAAAGGCTCTAAATATAAAGTGCTAAGTGCACCACTAAAGTGCCACAATGACCCCATTCGCCCATGCCAAGCGCACGAGTGTTCCTGCATGTGTTCACTTGTGCACCTGCGAATGTCTACACATTTATTTGAAGAGTTTCTACACCAATAATAGATATAATAAGAAAGAAAACTTACTTTTATATATATATATATATATATATATATATATATATATGTCTTTCCTTTATAGGACTAAAGAAATATCTCAAAGTAGAGATTTTTTTCATTTTCCCTTCAAATTTGGCAAAAGACAAAAATAAAAATAAAAATAAAATTCCCTTCAACTCTTAGTTCAATCACATAATCAATGTGGGCTTAAAAAATCATCAGATTTTCATTAGTGAACTTTACACCACTAATAAAATTTCGGCCTACTATCCAAACCCAAAATCCAACATCGCCAGGCGGATTTGGATGAGGTCTTGAAGTTGTTTGTCGAGACTAGTCTAGATTCCTCTAAGGAAAGCTCCGTCGTGTAGGCCTTCACGCGACTGCTTCCCAAGGCAAGGATTTGAAGCTCCAAATGTGATAAGCAGAAATTCCAAATGTGTACATTTTGCCCGTTAGGAGCGAGAGGGATGAAGGTCACGTGACTTTTTTATGGGCCCCACGGTCTAATAAAAATAATTTTTTTAAATGTATACATAATTATGGAGTGAAGGAAGTATTATTGATATGTATTTCTTAACAGCTTAAGTTATTGGGAAACAACAATTATTCTGCACCACCTTCGATCCTGGCTCGGCCAACATATTTGATGAAAATGGCCAAGCCCTCGCACATTTACAGCAAAAAGATGATCCAGGGCTTGCAAGTCGAGGTCTGTGACGGTTTGGTTGCAGTTACCAATACGGGCATTACAGAAGAGGATGTCAATGTGACCATGCCTTTGGATAGAATATTGGTGGACAACCAACTTGACAACAAATGTGCCAAAGGGCATTGTGTTTCTACTGTTACTTAGTGATACATCTTTTCATGAGTGTAATTAATCATCAATAGAAGAACCAAATTGAGAGTAAATCACAAAACTTATATAATTATGCATGTTCATAAATACTGGAGGCCGTTCATTTAAGCTCGCATGTTAAATTGGATGATCAAATAATAATGATTCAATTCCTATCGCACCATTGAGAAAAATTATGCAAATACTCCCTCTGCCCCACATTGTGTGGAGTTTAAAAGGAACTTGTCCCATTTAATGGTCCTACATTATGGTATACTTCTCATACTAATTAATGGAATGAAAAAAGGCTATTAAAATGAATTCCTATAAAAAAACCTTGGACTAAAATTTTAGTTGGAATTAGCATTGTGAGTTCTATTTTTGCTTTCGCTGTGTGTGGCTGTATATCTGCCAATGTAATTAAACAAAGACCAGGCATTATTTTATGATTTTAAATGTTCACAAGAGAGTAAACTAAGCAACGCGCTACATGCCATTAAATGAAATACATTACAATAGGCATATTCAGATTACCCCCACAAAACATGCTTACATAGAGTCATTAGTTTTTTTATTTGAAAGACTAAATCTTGGTCTTCCGAACTTCTTTATCTTCGCTATTTGTTTTTTTTTTCGATGTACATGAGATCATTGCGCTTCATAATATGAGTAATACTAGAATAGGTGACCTCTAGTGAAGTACTCGTTGTGGGCACATTCGTTGGGTTCCAACTTGACAATTTGAAATGGCATTTTTGTTTTGTAGTATCGAGTTGGCTTACTTGAAAGTGTTAAACTCTGTATTGTAGCATCAAGTTGGCTAATTTTTTTTCATTTAATCACTACATATGGGGGGATACCATTCAGCCCTTCAACTTGGCTCACTTCACAATTTCTTAGGGGAAGCAGGCTCATACATAAATTAAGGAGACACACAAGTGCCCAATTTTCTTCCACGATAAGTTTTTTAAAACAGTTTCCATACATCAGGTTGGCTCACACGACGATTTGCTTATATTACCATACTCCAGCTGGGGTCCAATAGAAAGGAGCAGTTAGATCATCATTTGGAGCATTTTTACACATATTTCTGTAGTTGCTGAGACATAAATGAGGCAAATCCTACCTTCCCTGCCTAAGTTACAAGTATTTCATTCCATGAAGATATTGCGTGTGCTTGCAATTCATGGTAAGTAATTAATCTTCATTTAGCAAAATGAACACATTAAAATAGGCAGATTCCCATTTACCCAAACAAAAAGATTCGCTTGACATAATTGGGTTAAAATTTGCGGACACAACTTTAGCATCAGGTGTACCGAAAAGAAAAATTTGGCATCATGAAAAAAGTAGAAAAATGTTTCACCACATTTAACTTCCCCACAATTTCACCCACGGGCTCAAGTGGCAAGCCTAAAAGAACAATACTACGTCACTCACTTTTCTTTGGAAATGATGGCCATGGTTGAAACTGCGGGTGACTTAACGTATAGGTAACATTACTAAAAAAACTATGAACAACACCAAATCTTGTTTTTTTTAGTCGGAGATATTAGAAAAAGAGAGATTCCTTTTAAACATCACTAATTGGCTCCATATGCAATAAACTATGATTGAAATGATTTCATTGATCAATTCTACTTTTCCTCCCCCATTAGGAGTTGTTAAGTAACCAAGTTTATTGAAAGATCGAGCTGGTAGGAAAGGATGATTTACGATATATATTTCGACACTACCCCCACATGTTGTACCCTGAAACACAAATGGCGGAAAGAAATACGTAGATTTAAGCCATCATGTTGAATAACCAAGTTTCCTTTAAACAAGGGTTATATTTTTTATGTTAATTCATACTTGAATATGAGTACCCCAAATTGTTGGGAAAAGGCACCACTTGATTATGATTATGACAATTGAACAAGAGTAGATATCTGCCAATGTAATTAAACAAAGACCAGACATTATTTTAGCCAATGCAATTAAACAAAGACCGGACATTATTTTATGATTCCAAATGTTCACAAGAGATTAAACTAAGAAACGCGCTACATGCCATTAAATAAAATATATTGCAATAGGCAGATTTAGATTACCCCCACAGAAAATGCTTACACAGAATCATTAGTTTGTTTATTTGAAGGACTAGATATTGGTCTTCCGACCTTCTTTTTCTTCGCTCTTTGTTTCTTTTCGACGTATATGAGACTATTGCGGTTCATAATAGAAGACCCTTAAATAAGAGTAATACTAGGATGAGTGATACTTGTTGCACCCATTTAAAAAAATTTAGAAGTAAAACATTGGGCACGTGCGTTGGGTTCCAACTTGACAATTTGAAATGGCATTTTTGTTTTGTAGTATTGAGTTGGCTTACGTGAATGTGTTAAACTGTATGGTAGCATCAAGTTGGCTCTTTTTTTTTTTTCAATTAAACACTACATAGGGGCGGGATACCATTCGGCCCTTCAGGTTGGCTCACTTGACAATTTCTTAGTGGGAGCAGGCTCATACATAAATTAAGGAGACACTTAAGTGCCCAATTTTCTTCCACGATAAGTTTTTTAAAACAGTTTCCATACATCAAGTTGGCTCACATGACGATTAATTTGCTTATATAACTAGACTCCAGCCGGGGTCCCATAGAAAGGAGCAGTCAGATAATCATTTCGAGCATTTTTGCACACATATTTCCATTGTTGCTGAGACATAAATGAGGCAAGTGTTATCTTCTCTGCATAAGTTACAGGTATTTCATTACATGAAGTTATTGCATTCCCAATTTCCCATATGCAACAAACCAATTTCTTCATGAAAATGGCATATATAATGTGCATATGCCCACATTCAACTAGAAACCAGCATGTTCCAGTTACAATTGTTTTCTGGTGATCTATATAGCATGCTTTTCAGGTTACAAGGAAAGGTGTCGATTGTCACCGGCGCCGCCCAAGGCATCGGCGAAACGACTGCCCGGCTATTTGCAGACCACGGCGCGCTCGTGGTCATCACGGACATTCAAGACCAGCTGGGTCAGGCTGTAGCGGAGTCCATCGGCTCCGACAGGTGCACGTACATTCATTGTGATGTCACCGATGAAGATCAAGTCAGGTCCGCAGTCCACCAAACTGTCCACAAGCATGGTCGCATTGACATCCTCTTCTGCAATGCCGGCATCATTAATCGCAACCAGACCATCACAGACCTCGATTTGCAGGCCCTGGATCACCTCTTTGCAGTAAATGTGCGAGGCTCGGCTGCTTTCATGAAATATGTTGGCAGAGCCATGATCGAAGGTGGTGCTAAATAACCATTGCTTCCCAATAGCTTTATTTCTTAATAGTACATTGTATGCATAATTTCAATCGCCTAAGTCCCCTTTATACTGGGGCAGGCGGGTGTGATTTTCGAATATGTGATGCAACACTTATTAACTATTTCATCCAACATATTTCAACAGGTGGAGCGAAGGGAAGCATCATATGTAATGGAAGTGTGTCAACCTCCTTTGGTGGTTTCCCTGGAATGGTGGACTATGTTACGTCCAAGCATGCAGTTCTGGGGCTGGTCCGGGCAGCCTGTAATGACCTGGGCAAGCATGGAATAAGGGTGAATTGTGTGTCATCTTATATAATTCCTACGCCGCTCTCATCTGGCTTCTTCAGGGAGATGCTCGAGGAGTTGACTAAGCCCAGCCAAATGAGCTTGCAAGGAGGGGTTGTGCTGAAAACACAAAATGTGGCCGATGCCACACTCTTTTTAGCAAGTGATGAATCCTCCTTGATAAGTGGGCATAACCTTGTGATTGATGGGGGTTTCCTTGTCAATGCCTAGTGCATGGGGGCCTACTGTCCATGTACAATAGCAGAAGATATGTTATATTGGTGTTATATGGTGCATGAATAAATGGCCGTAGTACATGTTTGTGTCCTTGTCCATACATTGAGGTCGGAAGACCAAGATCTAGTCCTTCAAATAAAAAAACTAATGACTTTTTTGTGTAAGCATTTTTGTGGGGTTAATCTGAATCTGCCTATTGTAATATATTTTATTTAACGGTATGTAGCGCGTTTCTTAGCTAAATCTCTTGTGAACATTTGGAATCATAAAATAATGCATGGTCTTTGTTTAATTACATTGGCCGATATCTACTCTTGTTCAATTATCATGATGATAATCAAATAGTGTCTTTTCCCAACAATTTGGGGTACTCTTGTTGAAGTATGAATTAACAAAATAAATACAACCCTTGTTTAAAGGAATTGAAACTTGTTTTTTCAACATGGTATTAGAGTCCTGGCTTCAAATCTGCGTATTTTGACTATTTTCCTTTCTGATGTTTGTGGGAGAACCATTGGGTGTGTTCATGATATAGCAAAAGAAACCCATGATTAGAATAGGCAGATTCCGTTTAAGCAAATAACACCAATATTCCCTTGACACAATTGGCTCACAATCTTCTTTCCTTTAGTCAGATATGCTAGGAAAAGAGGCAGATTCCGCTTAAACCACACTACTTGGTTTATATGCAATAAACCTGATTTAGTTGCTTAGTAAGCTAGCTATAGATAGGCTATATTAACGTAAAATTTTTTTTTGCTCAGAGCCATTAGATTTGCCTTCTTTTTTAATTTGAAGCATCAGATGTTGGTCTTCCTTCCTCCTGCTGTATTTTCCCCCATCTGCTTCTTTTGGACGTACGTATATGGGACTAGTGCGACTTCCACTGTATAAAACTGATACTTCCACTTTTTTATCAAGTTGTCTCACGTGATTAGACATAGATAGAGGAGCTAACAAAGTGTCAAAAACTGTTTTGTAGCATCAAGTTGGATCACCTAATGGATGCAGGCTCATACATAAATTAAGGAGACACACAAACGGTTATTTTTTTTACGATAAGTTTTTTAAACGGTTTCCATTCATCAAGTTGGCTGACATGACAATTAGCTTGCTGAGGTCTTATAGAAAGGAGCAGTTGGATCATCATTTAAAACATATTTGCCCGCATCTTTCCATTGTTGGTAGGACATAAATGAGGCAAGTCATATCTTGCCGCCTCATATATAGTTACGAAATATTATTAGGTGTAGATAGGACACCGCGTTGGTGTCCTATCGTGGTGTCGATCTGGGTGTTGTGTCACTCACCCATTAGTGATGTCACTGACGAGTGATGAGGATCAAGTCAAGTTGGCTCTCCACCCAACTCTCCAAACTCCAAAGGCATGGTCACATTGACATCCTCTTCTGTAATGCCGGTATTGGTAACTGCAATCAAACCGTCACAGACCTCAACTTGCAAGCCCTGGATTGTCTCTATGCTGTAAATATGCAAGGGCTCGACCGTTTTCATCAAATATGTTGGCAGAGCCATATGATCGAAGGTGGTGCAGAATAATCGTGGTTTCCCAATAGCTTAAGCTGTAAAGAAATACATATCAATAATACTCTATCCGTTCCATAATTCTGTATGCATTTTAAAAAATATATTTTTATTAGACCATGTGGCTCATAAAAAAGTCACGTGATCTTCATCCATCTCACTCCTAACAGGCAAAATGTACACGGTCTTGGTGAACAGCTTCAAGACCTCATCCGGATCCACATGGTGAAACCACTGCTCGTCCTTCTCCAGAATCTGCAAAAGATCCCGAAAGAACTCGACTTCGTAAGAAAATGCGAGCCTCCCCGGCGGACACCTGCACTTGAACTCCTCCTTGGCCATCTTCAACAACGACGAGAATTTCGGCAAGGTTCAAGTGCTGCATTGGGATCAAGAACCGGGGCCACTCCGGCCCGATGGCAAGGAAGCCGGCGGGAATGGAATGCTTCCGGTGGTGGCGGGCTTGTGGAGGTTGAGGGCCTTCCAACGCTGCATGATCTGGACCTTC
Organism: Houttuynia cordata; assembly: GCA_039654745.1. Lineage (NCBI taxonomy): Eukaryota > Viridiplantae > Streptophyta > Magnoliopsida > Piperales > Saururaceae > Houttuynia > Houttuynia cordata. The sequence goes on from CM077509.1 coordinate 945,254, forward strand.
ATGGTGCTCTCCATTGATATGGAAGAAGCAATTGGTCTCCAATATGGTGAACTCTTTTCAATTGGAAGTCACATGAGTTGGCCAAATGTATATAGTATTTTGAAAGAGAGATAATTTTCAAATATACACACTATTATGGAACGGAGGGAGTATGTTATATGCATAAAACGCATTTTAAGGGGACTTCGGAGTTTCTCTTCAAACATATAAATAGGCCGTAAGAAGAACATTTTGAAGAAGCTCTCAATGTGCCAGGTTTGGTTGGCCCTCCTGCGGCCTGTTTGCCTGAGATCTTATAGTTCGTGATGTGCCGAGCCCAAATTTTTGTTTATGTCACGGGATACTTATTACCGTCTTTTTTATTTGAAATGATTTGGAATTCTTTTTCACTATTTTATATATGTTCTTATTTAATATTTCCAACAGGTGGAATCAAGGGTATGCAATGGAAGTGTGTCAACCTCCTTCGGTGGTTTCCCTGGAATGATCGACTATGTAATGTCCAAGAATGCAGTTCTGGGGCTGGTCCGGGCAGCCAGTAATGACCTAGGGAAGCATGGAATAAGGGTGAATTGTGTGTCATGCTACGCCACTCATATCTGACTTCTTCAGGGAAATGCACGACGAGTTGATTGAGCACAGCCAAATGAGCTTGCAAGGAGGGGTTGTGTTGAAAACACAAGATGTGGCTGATGCCACACTCTTTTTAGCAAGTGATGGATCCTCCTAGATTAGTGAGTGTAGTTGATGGGATTTACTGTTCATGTACAGTAGCAGAAGATATGTAGGGTCGTAGTATTGCTGCTACGGTGCATGAATAAATGGCCTTTTGTAATTTCACCCAAAAAAAAAATAAATGGCCTTAGTACTGGATGATATGTTTGCGTTATTGTCCATGCCTCATGCATGAATAAATGGCCTTTTACTCAGTTACTCCTTGGTGAAATGAAGGCCACATCTTCTTCTTATAACCTTAGGCCTATACGAGTGATTCACCATTGAGCACATATGACTACGAGCTTAAAATATGTTAATTTTCTACTAGGACGAAATTGTCAAGTTGGAACCCAACGCACATGCCCACAACGAGTACTTCCCTATAGGTCACCTATCCTAGTATTACTTGTCTTATATTGTGAAGCGCAATAGTCTCATTTCCGTCGAAAAAATAAACAAATAGCGAAGAAAAAAACAAATAGCGAAGATAAAGAAGTTCTGAAGACCAAGATTTAGTCTTTCAAATACAAAAACTAATGACTCTATGCAAGCATTTTTTGTGGGGGTAATCTGAATCTGCCTATTGCAATATATATCATTTAATGGCATGTAGCAAGTTTCTTAGTGTCACACCCCAAATTCAAAAACCCCAATGAGTGTGGAAGCGATAATCCAATTAAGGTTATAAGGTTAGGAATCTGGGACGGACCGAATACTCGAATCATCACATACCCAATTTACATGCTTGGGTCATACTGGATCGATAAGACTTAAACCATATCTACGCACATGATATAGAATAACAAAAAGAAGTCTAATTTAATTATTACAATATTCGACAAGTCTCCACGATTAAAGATAAAATAAAATAAAATGGCACACAGGCCTCAAGTCCACAAACATCAACCTAAATAATAAATTAAAAGATAACTCGTCTTCTGACTTCAACGCCCAACGCCACTTTCAGCAATAGTCGATCACTTCTGTTCCAGCTTAATCTCTGCATCAGAGGATGCATAAGTATTCCATAGGAAATACCCAGTAGGATACAAGAAAACCTACAATAGAATAATAATTCAAATGCAACAAGGTTCAAAAATTTAAGACAAGTACAAATTGACTCAGAATCAGCAATTATGCATTTCGCTTACCAGGAACCAATCATCATCCGAGACTCTCAAAGGTCAAGAAAGAATAAAATCAGTATAAGTAATTCCAAACTTACAGAGAGTAATGAGATGTCACAAGAGTATCTGCTCCAAACGTCAAAAGGGTTGGAGATAACAATTTCTGCTCTCAGCTCTGTCCACCTCTCCTATGGACATCAATACCAGAACATCCTAGAGGTTCTACAGAGGAACCTGGCCATGCGTCTAGGGATGCTGGCCCCAGCGGTACTTACGGGCATAATGGGCAGAGATTGCAGACCTTCCGTAATGTCATACAATCTAAAGCGCATGCGATTACCATCATCGGCCGAACTACAGAGGTTCAATAAATCTGAGACCACCATGGGTTTAGCTATGACTCGTGAGCATACTATGATTCCAACTAAGAGTTCTCATAAATGACCCTTAGCGGAGAAACAAATATTTCAACTGAGTGACACTGAATATATCTGAGCCATCTCATTGAGAGGCTTTAAACATGACTTTCTAAATTCGAGTCTTCATAGGAGTGCAAGACCATGTTTGAACAAAACTCAAATTGACTCATAAAGGAGTGTTCAATTTCTTGAAACAATGGAGTCTAGGAACTCAATTGAGACCCAACAAAATGATTCATCAATGAGACACGCCACAAGATTCGCCTCGCTTCTGCCACCTTCACCGTACCCAGCCCTAGAGTTGACAATCCCCGACACAGAAGGTTTGAATGACATGCCCATGATAGATCATATCTTAGGCATTGAATACAGATCAAGCAATAAGGTCTCTTGAACAAAGGATTGTTCAAGATGGAGACACAAAGGACAATTAATTCCGGACAAATGTTCTCAGCTCTAAGACCCAAAAGTAAACTTTTAGAGTTATTGTTATAAAGGCCCTAGAGGTCTTATCACTTTTAATTAGTGGTTTAATTACTACTTTAATTCATAAATAATAGTATTATTACGGTTTAGGGTTTTTAGACCCAAAACAGTGTTCTGTCCCAAACAGAATAGTCCACTTTAAACGTCCACCACTTTTTGTACAGACCGAATCAACCTCTAAAATTTTTATCACACATAGCCCTGGGAGACTAGTTTACAACCTGACAGAGGCATAATTTTTGGATTTTTTTACAATTAGTTATTATTTTCCAATTAGGGTTCGTCGGTGCAGAAATAGTCCTAGCCGAGAACAATTAACTGATGATGTAACCTTGATTAATTCCTTAATGACCCTTTCTGACATTATTTTAACCTTCTTAACAACTTTACAGAACCCAAATGGTTCTGAAATTCATTAATTTCAATCATTTTCTGCTACAATTTCACAAACCGATTAGTGATTTCCTCCACTTTAAACCATTTCTCACGTCTTACAATTAAGTCAAGTATTCCCTGACACCACAATGAACAGTGACGTCCTGACATGATGTTAGACTCCACTTGTACGACAGAGAGACTCATATAAATTTTGAGTTAATTAATTCATTATTTAGTATGATATGTACTTAGATACATTACTCGATTTGCTAACATGCATACTAGTATGATAGTATTATGTAATCATAATAATTAGGACACCTAAATTTAGACATAGAAACATTCTATCATGCTGGACCCTGACTTAAAGATCACAACTTTTCAACATCAGAGACTTAGATAGGTACTTTGATCACATTTCAAAGATGTATGACAACGGATCACTCCGATTTAGGCAATCGGTTAGGCTTACTATCAACATGATGCACAACCATCAAATAAAAAGGACAACTAATTCTGGACAGACATCAAGCACAACTCACAGAGCATAAAGAACATATCTTTTCAAGTCGAGTGAAGTGGGGATGTCATCTAGGCATGGAACGAGAAGAATTGGCATGCACGTGTGATCAAATACATTAGAACATGCAAACTAAAGCATATAACTTTCATCGCATTAACAACAATGGTAAGACATGTAAATAGAACATGCTGTAGAATATGAAATCAGAAACATCATACACTCATGATCATACGAAAATTAGAGAAAAAGAATTGTGGTAAAAGATTATCCTACCTTGTGGAAACCGATACCAAAAAATCGTAAATCGGTTTCTACTCGCTCTTGAGACTCTTTTTCTTTGCGCAAGCACCACGAAAACCACCGATGGACTCACCACCACCTTGGACGAACAAAGGAGGAGGCTGGTTGCTCTTCCCTCTTGCTGGCACGTTCTCCAAAGCTCACCAAAAAGGGTGCCGATCTCTCTTATGGAGGGTTTAAATAGGAAAAGCTTAAATCTCTAGAGCAAACCTCCACCATTGATCAAACCCTCATCCAAGGGCCACAATCCACAAGAAATAAGGGAGAATCCCTCAGTTAGGGACGTGATCAAACCATCCCAACAGATTCACATCTTGGTTGGTAAGTATCTTTGAACAAATCACTTAGTTACCAAACCAAATTCCAAGCAAATATCTTAATTGAAAACAATAATCCAAATTTTAATTCCTTGACATATGGCATCCTTCATTCACATGAAAAGGGTCATAATCTCATCCCAATCACGTTCATAAACTCTCAAAAAAAATCTCATTCTTTTCCATAACTAATTCTCCATTTAAATAGATTTTCAATTAGCTAGAAATTAGGGTTTTCAATTTGAAACACTTACCAAGATGTAAATCCGTTGAATAGGACAAATTAGGTAGGACACGTCCTCCAAAGATCCCCCAAAATCAGCCCAAGAGGTTCCCCAACGGATTTACTTCGAAAAACATGAAATCGACGGCGATCGATCGGTCTGTATACGCGATTGATCGTCCTGCGATCGATGCCTTACAAAAGCGATCGATCGTCTCCCGATCGATGCCATATAAAAGCGATCGATCGGTCTAATGAAAAAACTTTAAATTTTTCAATTTTAAAGAATTTTTTAGAATTAAAAAATTACTCCCTTTGAGCAATAAAATTCTACTTTATTATTATAAAATTTACGGTTGCTATACTTAGTTTACTCTCTTGTGAACATTTGGAATCATAAAATAATGCCTGGTCTTTGTTTAATTACATTGGCAGATATATACCACACCTGATTTAATACAGCCACACACAGCGAAAGCAAAAATAGAACTCACAATGCTAATTCCAACTAAAATTTTAGTCCAAGGTTTTTTATAGGTCAATTAACACACCTGATTTAATAACTTACTAAGCTGGCTACATATATCTATATTGTCTTGGAGGACAAAGTCTTTATTGACAAATGGTTATAATTCATACCTGTCAATGTCAACAAAGACCAGATGCTATTCATACTTGGATTTAGGATACCAAAGTTGTATCAGATCAAGTAGATTCTTTCAATCAAACATATGGGAATAGGTATTTTCTTTTGTCATTTAATAAAAACTTTGTTTACTTAAAAGAAGGGTACAAAAGACATATCTAAATGAAACTGTAAAACCCTCATATTGGAATAGGTTTCCTTTCTGATGTTTTTGGGAGAACCATTGGGTGTGTTCATGATATAGCAAAAGAAACACATGATTAGAATAGGCAAATTCCGTTAAAGAAAATAACACCAAGATTACTTACAATGAATGGCAAGCACACGCAATATCTTCATGTAATGAAATTCTTGTAACTTAGGCAGGGAAGGTAAGACCTGCCTCATTTATGTCTCCGCAACTACAGAAATGTGTGCAAAAATGCTCCAAGATCTAACTGCTCCTTTCTATGGGACCCCAGCTGGAGTATGGTGATATAAGCAAATCGTCATGTGAACCAACCTGATGTATGGAAACTGTTTTAAAAAACTTATCGTGGAAGAAAATTGGACACTTGTGTGTCTCCTTAATTTATATATGAGCTTGCTCCCATTAAGAAATTGTGAAGTGAGCCAACTTGAAGGGCTGAATGGTATCCCCCCATCATATGTAGTGATTAATTGAAAAAAAATGAGCCAACTTGATGCTACAATACAGAGTTTAACACTTTCGCCAACTCGATACTACAAAACAAAAATGCCGTTTCAAATTGTCAAGTTGGAACCCAACGCACATGCCCACAACGAGTACTTCCCTAGAGATCACCTATCTTAGTATTACTCTCATTTAAGGGTCTTATATTGTGAAGCGCAATGGTCTCATGTACGTCGAAAAAAAAACAAATAGCGAAGATAAAAAAGTTCGAAAGACCAAGATTTCGTCCTTCGAAAAAAAATTAATGACTCTATGTAAGCATTTTTTGTGGGGGTAATCTGAATCTGCCTATTGTAATATATTTCATTTAATGGCATGTAGCGCGTTTCTTAGTTTACCCTTTTGTGAACATTTGGAATCATAAAATAATTCCTGGTCTTTGTTTAATTACATTGGCAGATATATAAAGCCACACACAGCGAAAGCAAAAATAGAACTCACAATGCTAATTCCAACTAAAATTTTAGGTTAAGGTTTTTTATAGGAATTCATTTTAATAGCCTTTTTTCATTCCATTAATTAGTATGAGAAGTATACCATAATGTAGTACAATTAAATGGGACAAGTTCCTTTTCAACTCCACAAAATGTGGGGTAGAGGGAGTATTTGCATAATTTTTCTCAATAGTGCGATAGGAATTGAATAATTTTTATTTGATCATCCAATTTAACATGCACGCTTAAATGAACGGCCTTCGGTATTTATGGACATGCATAATTATATAAGTTTTGAGATTTACTATTAATTTGATTCTTCTATTGATGATTATTTACACTCATGAAAAGATGTATCACTAACAATAGAAACATAGTGCCAACTGAATATTTCTATAGGCAAATTCTGCTAAAAGGAAGCTGGTTGGTTGAACATGCAATGCACCTACTTGAATCATTAACACACCTGATTTAATAACTTACTAAGCTGGCTACATATATCCATATTGTCTTGGAGGACAAAGTCTTTATTGACTAATGGTTATAATTCTTACCTGCCAATGTCAACAAAGACCAGATGCTATTCATACTTGGATTTAGGATACCAAACTTGTATCAGATCAAGTAGATTCTTTCAATCAAACATATGGGAATATTTTGTCATTTAATAAAAACTTTGTTTACTCAAAAGAAGGGTACAAAAGACATATCTAAATGAAACTGTAAAACCCTCATATTGGAGTAGCAAGCACATACAATAGGTCTCCCGGAAAACATCAGAAAGAAACCTCTCCACTATGAGGGATCTATGGATTCATTATAATACTCTTTCCCTCCGACAAAGCTGGATACATTTCCTTTTTTTCTTTCCCGAAAGAAGGTAGATGCAGTAAGGGTTCTCAGCTGCATATGCCTTTTTTCCACTTGGGGGAAAAATATGGCCTAACAAATTGACTTTTCCTTACGCTATCACCATTTTTGGACGGAGGGAGTTTTAATTTCGTCCCTTGTTTTGAGCTAATAGATACCGACGAAAAAAATCCAATATGTTTGGTTATAGAATTTGCCAAGATGTGATGATCGTTTGGTATAATAAATTAGTGTCATATCTGGTTTTGATATGACTCTAAATGGAAATCATGGGAAGGTAACCACTATGAATGGAAAGCATTAGTAATAAATATTTCTTTCCTACAGCCGGCTAAGTAAGTTATAAAATCAGGTGCATTAGTAATTTAATCAGGGGCATTGCATATGCGACCTTTAAGTTGAATCTGGCTAAAGGAATATTCAGTAGGCAGAGTGTTTCTGCTGTTGCTTAGTGATATTTATGAGTGGAAAGAAGCATCAAAAGCAGAACCCAAATTACAGGAAATCACAAAACTTATAAAATTAGGCATGTTTATGATACATGAGGCCGTTCATTGGAGCATGCATGTTAAATTGGATGATCATATGAAAATCGTTCAATTCCTATTGCACCATTGAGAGTTGAGACCAAAACATTGTATAAAATTTAAACATGAGAATACTCCCTCTGTCCCATATTGTGTGGAGTCGAACAGGAGTTTGTCCTATTTTATGATATACTTCTCGCACTAATTAGTGGATGGAGTGAAAAAAGGTTAGTAAAGTGACTTCCTTTAAAAGCCATGTTTTTAAAATGTGGACAATTGACATCGAAAGGAGGGAGTAATTAACCTGGGCTATTCACATGAGCCACATTATGAAGCCCATATATTTATATATTAAAGACTCCCTCTCTCCCTCAAGGTCCATACGATCTCAATAAATTGCTCTTTTGCTCTTACCTATTCCAGTTCTCATGGCTTTCAGCATGCAGTACATTGGTGCCAAAGATTTGGTTATTCCCCTACAATATCTCACCTTTCTTCCACTTTCCACTGTTGTCTGCCCTTCTGTACTAATGTAGCTGTCCATTTTTAATGACAGGTTCTTACGGAACAGATACTGAATTTGAGGACAATAACACTGAACAAGCCTAAACAGTTGAATGTTCTCCACTACAGGATGGTAAGAAGAATGGCTCCTGCAGACCATATAGTACACAGCTTCCATCTGCTAATTAACGCTTCTATAGAAAGCTGAAATTGTTTGTTCTGACATTACATAAGATGTAACGTTCATTTCAGCTTGTAGAGTTGCTAAAGCTCTATCATTCCATTGAAGGTGATAAGAGTGTCAAGTTAGTGATTTTGAAGGTATGTAAAAGCCGTCCTTGCAGATTTTCTTCTCCTCAATTTGATTCCTACTCTTTTCTCCTAGTTAAAGACTCCATCTACTTTTGGCTAATCAACGTTATGCTCATTCCTCCACCTTCTTTTTGTATAAATCAGGGAAATGGAAGAGCATTTTGTGCAGGGGGAGATGTCGCAGCTGCAATTAACCTTGTTAATTATGGTAATGACATTTGCTATATCTGTTTTTTTGCTCCCATCATCTTCTAACTTCTTACTCCCATCTTCATCGAAATTGTATATTCATCTTTTTCAACAATTCAAGTATCGTTTTCAACCAAAATCACTTAAAATATTTTGGATGACTTTCTAACACAGTCTGACCCTGAAGCAGGGTGATTCACCTACAAGGTCAAAATGGTAATTTTAAGCCATTTTAAAAACTCTACTTTTACATGGCCCAAATGTTCAGAAAGATTTGTTTAGATTTTATAAAGTCATTTCCTCATTGAACTGAAATGCGTTTTATGAAAAAAATTCCATTTTTTTTTGCTCGGACTGGACCAACCTGTGTGGTTTCGTTACTATGTGCAACAATGTCAACAAACGTCACATGACATAGATCTTGATGCACCTCATCCGCTTCCCACAGGGTATTGGGGCTTCGTTGGAAAATTCTACGAGAAACAACTGACCTTGGACTACATAATTGCTACCCTCAGAAAACCCCAGGTAACTCTTTAATCAATGATATATATGAGCAGAGATCTCATAAACGAAATTTAAAATTTAGCTTGTCCTTGAAAATATCTGGTTTAAGTGATGATCAATCAATGCAAAAATCCACTGCCTTCAATTGTTGTTACAGACTTGCAAACTTCATGCCCCTTGTAAACGAACCATAATATAGAGTTTTGTTTCATAATTTTGAGAGAGATATTTTCTTGTATCCTTCATGCTCACACAACATGTATTTTGACATTGATACTGACTTTAAATTGCCTTTCATCTGTATATATAAAAATATGAAACAAGGCCTACATTGGCTTAGTTCATAATTTTGTAAGTTGTTCAAGGTTAATTTTTATGTCCCAAGTTACAGCCGATAATGAATTTGGCATTTATCGAAGAGATGGGGTAGTGTAGAAACTTGAGATCATTTCTTGTTTGCAAAATGTATAATGTGGTTGGAATTATTAACATGTAAGATACAAACAATAACATCTCAACCTCATTGTACAAACTCTTATAATACCGTAGCCTTCCTTTGAACTAGCATTCTCCATCACTGATGGAATAACCACCAGACCTTGTAGAAGACCGTGGAGTTCCCAACAATCTTCCCTGTGGAAAAAACTTTTGTTCAATAATATTGTCAATCCTTGCTATAAAAGCTGTTATCCATTGTTGTTTTACACATTGTTGTAATGAACATAATTTGAAATAAGATTTTTTCTCTCATCCACTTCATTTGTTTACACTTCCTCGTGTGATTGCATGAAAAATATAATTTGTAGTTCTTTTCTTTGACACTAAAATATGAACCACGGGTGCCTTCTGCAACTTTTAAAATGAGTATGAGGGAACAATGTTCTCCATTTTTTAACTAATTGGTGCAATCCTATATTCTGCGAATTTTGATTACATTAACAGAGTATCATGATGCATAATAAACTAATTCAAGGTAAAGAAAATGTTATTACTTGTGTTTTTATCTTCTATTTTTAATATCATATGTAGTATCTTAATAAGAACAATTTTGTTTTGAAGGTTTCGATTCTTGATGGAATTGTAATGGGCGGTGGTGCTGGAGTAGGCATACATGGCTTATTTCGCGTCGTGACAGAGAACACGGTATCTTCTTGTATGACTTTGCAAGGATTGCATAGGCAATGACTTTAATAACTAGACTTGAAGTTAGGATAAAAAATCATTCTTGATTCACGTTGAAGAATTAAATTGTCATGTATCATGTCAAAGTCTTTACGAAGTTTAATTTTGGAATCGTAAGTTGATCATAACTCTCTTATATATCTTGAGATTTAGCTTTTCTTCAAACACATAATTCTTATAAGGTTTTTATTTTTAACAACATAATTGCAGGTGTTTGCAATGCCAGAAACAATACTTGGTCTATTCCCTGATGTTGGGGCATCTTACTTTCTGTCCAGGCTGCCTGGTTATTTTGGTAATGGCATAGACTCATTCATTTATGTATTTACATTCTCATAGACCGAAAGAAAAATATCTTAAGTAGTCTTTACCGATTTAACCAAATAATTTATACAAGATGTAGATGCCAGAACAAACAACAATTTCACATTGTAATGTACCTTGTAAAAGTAATTAGTGATCGAATGACTATAGAATTAAATCGTATAAAAAAAGTAATTATACAATTTACAATTGTTTTCGTTAGCATGGAATGCAATTGATATTTTGACAACATGTTTATGGATCACCAAAATCAAGTTTATGAAATCAGATAAATAAGAAAGAACAAAATCATAAAAAAATGAGAGAGAAAAAAGATAATTACCTGTTTATGGATGACTGGTCTTGGAGTAGTAGGTCTGGCTCTCAAGCTACGTCCTTATGACATTTTTTGAGATATGTGCCTTCGACTTCATTTCCCAGGAAATTCAGGCATCCCATAACAGAGTCGTATGGGCTGTACAAAACATGCCTGTATGGTTGTTAAATTCTAGCTTTCCTTTTTCCTTCATGCTCTTTAGCCCTAATTGTTTATCTAAAATAAAAGTAAAGAAACTGATTATATGGGAAACCAAAAAAACATTAGCTGAATTTCTTGTAATTCAAATCATTTTTTCTTCCTAGGTGAGTACTGTGGTCTTACTGGTGCAAGGTTGGATGGTTATGAGATGCTTGCTTGCGGCCTCGCAACACACTTTGTTTCATCCACGGTACAACTTGATTTAATTGTAGTAGAAAATGAAAATCATTCAACAAGCACTTACTAGGTTTATCATTGTTTTCATTTCATTTTGCCCATATCAGATGTTAGACTTTTTCTTTCCCCAAAATACATGTACTTATCGCACAATAGTAATCTTTTACTTATTGGTAACAGAGACTGGTTGAACTAGAAGAAGCACTCTCCAAAGTTGAGGTGGTTGACCCAAAAATGGTCTCCGCAATTATTGGGCAATTTTGCGAACCAATGCGTATTAATAAACAAAGTGCTTATTTCAGGTTAGCATCTAAGAGATGATTGTTCTAAATTTAAAGGATTTACAGTTAATATAAAATGGAAGTTTTTTTGGTTCCTGAAATTGTAACAAAGTTGTGGAGCTTTTGTATGAATAATAGGTAACAAGCAACAAATGAGAAATTACTGGCAATATGGCGAGGACACTCATCATTTTGAGAAAAGTTGTATCATCATTAATTGAAATTGAAGACTGAACTTTAAAGAGTCTAAATTTAAGCAATATGATAACGTCAATAGTGATTCAATTAACTTACACTAGGCAATTTGATTCAACCTAGTATTGCCTGCAGCATATACAATTATCTTGCTTAAATATAACACACTCCTAGAACAATCATATAGAAGGAGCCTGCTATATATGACAGTTGTACGAGGCCAATACATGACATATACCTTAAAAAAACCTACATATACAACATACTGGAAAATAAACATAGTAGACACAAGCATCCAAGCAAACCAACAGAAGCCTTGAGAGAACAAACAAAGCAAAGTTGATGGTGATCTAAACATTACCAACACCACTATACAACATTGTGAGTGCGAACCACAAGTGCAGTCTTTGAAGGATTAGCAAGAAGCTGGTTGGTAGGAGCAAATTTGCCTCCATGAACAGGGGAGAGGCCACGATAAACTAGAACTAGTCACAAGCAACATAAAAAATAAAGACTAGCCAAAACGTACCCTTGACAATGAAAGATAGTGATCACCAGCACCCTGGAGCTCTACTGATCCACACAAAATGAATATGGGGCACACTCACGGATGGGTCACCAGCCACCTCATGCAAACACCCTCTATTTAGCAATGATTAGGGAGAAAATGGGGCATACCCTTGTAAGAAATGGACAACCAGGAGCAAATAGCCTTCAACTCCCACCAGATTTCTTCCCCAGAAAAGAAAGTGGATGAACAGTGATGGTGAACCAAGCCAAAAGATGTGCGAAAGAGATTTTTAACAAGGCCGCGACTCCCATCACCAAAAAGCTAGGAGAAGGGAATGGGAGAAGGATGACAAGGAAGAAGCGGAAAAGGAGGGAGGGCAGAAGCGGAGGGTTGATAGGGAACATAGACGAGCCACAAGAAAACCCCCAAAACATACACATGATTGGAATGGGGAGGAAGAGGACGTTGAAACTTTGGCAGAGTGGAGGGTCAAAGGCCAAAAATGGGAAAAAAGGGAAGGGATATGGACAAGCAGAAGGAGGGAAGAGGTGGAATATATATATTTTTTTTGGACGAGGGGTGTCTGAGTCCTTAGGACCGGACAAGAAGGGGGAGGGCAACCGACCTCTTAGAGCACCTATCCCGCTGCCAATTCCATTATTGGGTGCATACAAGGCCCACCCATCATATGAACCGGATAAATCGGGAAATAATCCCGGGTGGGTGGCCAACGGAGTATGGGTTTGAAATCAGGATCTGTGCTTCAGGAAGTGTGCCCTGGCCATCACACCAACACCCCGTTGGTTGGAATATACTTTTATTTACGGCCACCAACAGGGAGACTATGAAAAAACCACAGAAACATACACATGGTCAGAACAAGGTGGAAGAGGAAGTCAAAATTTGGCAGCATGGAGGGTCAAAGGCTGGAAATGGGGAAAAGGAAACGGAGAAGCTAGGGAGGAGTGGATACACTAGTAGTTATAGCCTTTAATGGGAAAACTATTTTAAGACATTCTCGAAACACGGCTTCTCTTTTTTCATACTAGTAAAACTGCATGTTCAATAACATTCTATAATCCAAAATTTGAACTTTCTAGAAACCATCTGTCTTGTACATAACTCCTATAGAGTCTAGACTGCTCCAAAACCCTCTTCCCTCAAGTATGTGTGATCTTGACATTGAAGGGTAGTTTGACAACACTTTTTAAATTATGAGGGTATTTTATGTAGAACACTCTTATTCGTCCATTCCACCTTATTTTCTTTTAATAGTAGTCCAAATATAGATATGATTTTACCAGTTTTTGCTATTTCATATCCATGCTAAAATTACTATTTATGGATTTAGAACCAATGCATTTAATTAAAACTTGAGCTACTAATTCAAATTTTAGAATTTTAATCCAATTTCTAAATAGGGTGGGTGCATCTGAAATAATAAAATGAACTAATAATTTTCTCCTATCATTACTTTCAAACATTTGTTTTCGAAACTTCAATCATCCATTGGTTGGATAGTCATTTTGAATCCTTACAGGATGGATATGATCAACCAATGCTTTTCTAAAAGGACTGTAGAAGAGATTGTCTATGCGCTAGTAAGTCCCTACAATTATATCATTTAAACTTTTTTTACATTCTTTGTCTTTTGTGTATGTCCCTAACAATTATATAGTTAAGAATCCTTCTACATTCTTTGTCTTTTATGTGTTGCATCAATTATACCTTTTTGCAGGAAAAAGAGGCCACAAATGGAGCTGATAAGTGGCTTGGGGACACTCTAAAATCACTAAAGAAGGCATCTCCTATAAGTCTTAAAATTGCCTTGAGATCGGTATGTGTCGTTTGAAAAAAACTAATTTTAGAATTCAGATCATGGTGTTCATTTCAACTAGACAAATGCTTTAATTGAGGAAAAATAAAATATGTTAGGCATAACTGCTTTATTCTTTATCACTTATCAAAAGTGAAGGGATCAACAAGGAAACTTTTTGTTTACAGAATTAACAAAGAAACATAATTGTACAGCATTGTCTATAAAAATGAAAGGATTAACAATCGGTAGTATCATTGGAGATAAAAATTATGGAATTTTTTGAGTTCAGTAAAGGATTAAACTTGAAACAACATTAATCCTAATGTTAAGTTTCAATATATGACCCTAATTGGGAACTTTTTTAGGACACACAAATGGGCAGTTATCAAGCAACATCATAGGATGATGTTATGATCAATCACCTTATGTAATGTTTATCATGATTAGATGTCACTACTTGATATAATGTATAAACGAAATTTAAGTATTTTTTCCTCTTATTTTCACAATATATATTCTAAAGAAGACGTGTGAACAGAAATTACCTATTAAGATCTATGCTTTTTAAAACTATTATAAGTGGGTATCAGATAGAGAAGACCATCTCCAAGAATAACATGAACCTCTTTGGATAAGCTTTATATGAAAGCAAATAAAATTAAGGAGGTAAATTAAACATTCTAGAAACCTGAAATTAGATAGTAAATATATCCATAAGGGCCTATGCATACTCATCATTGTGTTGCCAAAAGTTTCTTGATTATCCTTAGGTACACATAAATAATCTTACATGAATACTAATCGTCGAACTAATTCCTAAGCCAAATGTGTATTTTTAGATAAGGGAAGGAAGACAACAAAGCATTGAAGAGTGTCTCATCAGAGAATACAGAATGGTTTGCCATGTTTGGAAAGGCGATATTAGCAAAGATGTTTTTGAGGTTTGTAATCGTACATTAAGCAATTTGGTATTTAATGTCATAGGGACCTTCCTAATTCAATCTTTGAAATGCAGGGTAGTAGGGCATTACTTTTGGACAAGGACAAAAATCCACAAGTAAGAAAAACTGGTTTTAGTACTTCACATATTTGTTTCACTTTTTTGTATATCCTTTTGCCAATGAAATTTGCTAATTACTTATTTTTGTAGTGGGAGCCTTCAAAGCTAGAGATGGTTAATGATGACATGGTAGATTTGTATTTCAAAAAGGTGGATGACAAAGAATGGGAGGATTTGATGCTTCCACATAGATCAAACAAAGATAACTCATGCGCTTTTTCAAAGCTATAGCCGGGTATCAAATGCCCAACTGATGTAGATGCAGTTGAGGGACTTCGCGTTTATAAGCGAAGGAATAAGCATTGATTTAGTACTTTTATTTATGAGTACATTTTTCTTTAGTATTATTGGGTTTTGTAATAATGACTTTAGTATATATAAGCCATGAAAATATTTCAGTAATTATAATAATATGGCTTTAATATATAAAGCTAACTTGGGTCCTGTAGCAGTCAATTTTTGGGAATTGAAATAATATATTATCTCTAAAAACTCTTTCTCTGCTCGAGCATCTTGCTCCCGTTGCTTTTAATCTCCTTTTCGGTGTTTGTTTGGTTAAAGGCGATCCTGCTTCGATAGAAGTTCTCCATCGTTTGGTATCAGAGTCCAGCAAGTCCGCATGCCGGTGTTTCCACTGCCAAGTTCGTCATAGTCAGCATCTGTTTCAACATCATCCCTGTTCTCCTCAAGTTTCTTACCATCGTTGAAAGAAGGGAGAGGAAGGGGTGGACGGCCGTTGCAACGATGTGAGCCACGAGCCCGAGCGACTTGACCAGTGAGTAAAGCAGCAGCCTTGCGGCCTCCAACCGAAGAAGAAGAGCCCTTTTCTTTCCTTCTTCAACAATGCTGCTTCCTCACCGACATCAACGACTCTAGCACCACTGAATCCCCTCCTTCTGATGGAGAAGTTTTGTCAAAAAAAAATTTTGGTGGTTTTCACACCGCCATCTTCTGGATTTCTCCAGCAAACCTCGTCACCAAAGATTCGATCTTTTCGAGATAAAAATTGGATCTTTTCAGAATCTGGTCGCTGCTTCTTCGAGCCAACCCAAGACTCGCCAAGATCCTCCCTCAAACTCCTCTGACCAGAATGCCATCTGTCGCTTCTGTCAGGCCAATCGGGCGTTTCTGCCTCCGGTATTCTGCTATCGGCGGTGACGTCTGGCCAGTTTAATTCGCCATCAACATCTCTGTCCGGCCGCCGGCCTACAAGAGCGCCCTCAGCCACTCCTGAACTCTCGGCACATCGTCGGACATTGGGAATCCTTCCAAAGCCGGCGACCCAGATCGGTTGGAGAAGATCCTTCCATGCTGGTGTATCCAATCTTACCGATTGCGTTCTTACAATTTTGCTACGGCAACCTCCAGCTCAACACAGTTCTTTTAAAGGGTAACCTAGACCGACCTTTTATTTCCAACCGAACCGAACTGGACTTCCCTTGCTCCAAACGAACCAGCCCAGTGGTTCATCAGTTCTCGTCTCTTCCAGCGGTTCTAGTATGGTTTCACTCAGCTGCCGCCCGCATTCTTTGGCTCCATTTTGCTGCTTGCTACAAAGATTAGATCTCGGCCCTATTTTGCCTTATGTTCTTCACAAAGAGGTCAGTTTTCTGGTCTTCCCTTCTCACACAATATAATGTTTGCACCACCGTGAGGTACAATTTATCCTTCACCAATTTTTAGCGTGCATATCTATTTCTTAAAAAAAGAAACCTTTTTGTTGATGCTTATAACCCTTGCCGCCTCTTGGATGCTCTGAGTGCATGTTTCACATATAATCGTCTTTATTTTCTGCTTTCCTTTGGCTTGTGTGTGTCATTCCTTATAGCTTGCATTATTGTGTGCATCGTTATTTTTAATATTGGTAGTATTTCACGGATCTGCACCTTTTCCCTTATAGACACATCCCCAACCTTGCATCCCTTATGACCATTAGAGATCTTATAGAGACCCAAGCCCACATGGAACATGATCTTCAAAACGTGCGCACTGAGTTCCATGCCCAGGTACAAACTCTCAATGAGGCAGTAGCTAAATTAACCCAAGAGATGTCCCAAATGCCCGTTCAATTAGGGAAGCGACATGCCAATGGCACCGGGCATGAGTCATTCACTCCCCACCAATCTGAGGGGTGCATTAGGAATGTTTTAATAACCAGAGGTTTAACCCTAATCAGCGACATGAGTCCTTCAACAGTGAACAAGGGTACCATGGTCCATCTGATGATGATATGGAATGTGCCTCCTCTTCATTCACACCGTGAGCAGTATTTTGATAGGCGTCACTATCCTAATAGTCATGCTAGGTACCAGAATGACAATAGGGACATCACAAAGAAGATTAAAGTTGATGCCCCTAGTTTTGACGGTATGCTAGATCCCAACGCCTTTCTTGAATAGCTTGACGATATGGAAGACTTCTTTGATTGGTATGAAATGTCGGACATCAAGCACGTTCATTTTGCTAAAATGAAGCTTACTGGTTCTTCCAAATGTTATTGGCAAATGGTCCAAAGCAACTTAGCACGTTTGGATGAACCTCCTATCATACGGTGAGCTGAAATGAAACTTAAATTAAAAGAAAAACATATTCTTACCTACCATAGGAAGCAATTGCTTGACCAATGGCTAAATTTGAGACAAGGGTCTAGTACTGTAACTAATTATATGACTCGGTTTGAAGAGTTATAGATGCAATGTCATGTGAGGGATGATCTTTGGAAGGTTGTCACCAAGTTCATCAATGGCCTCAAGCCCGAGTATAAACGAGAGGTCAACCTTCATTCCCCTAATACCCTTGAGGAGGCCTATCACAAGTCCCTAGAAATAGAAAAGCTCTACAAATTGCCTTTATCAGCGGACAAGAGGTTTCCCTTTGGAGCAGTCTCGGTCTTTCTCTAGAGCCCATACGCCCACACAGTTTGTCAATTCTTCTGGTGAATCAGCTGCGTCTAATGGCAGAAATGCTTCCCTTCCTAAATCCAACACTGCCTCATCTAAACCTCGTGGGTCCTCCATTCACTGTTTTGCTTGTAATGAAGTTGGTCATGTTACATCTAACTGCCCAAACCGCACTTTGAATATCACTACGGAAGATGCCCCCCAACAGATTGATGAAGTGTTTGATCCTTTAACTGATCTTGTCAATTTCGGCAAAGAACTTGAGGCAGAAGGTGAGGATGCACATACACACATGACTGTTATGAGGTGTATCCTACTACCCCATCGACACAAGATGATTGGCAACACATCTCCATTTACCATACCTTCGTCAAATGTGGTGAAACCATATGCAAACTCATCATCGATGGAGGGAGTTCTATGAATGTCGCCCCTACGCCTGGTCTTGCCCGGATGAAGTTAACACCTAAACCCCACCCCCAGCCATACCGGATAGATTGGGATGACAAGACATCTCGACCTAAAAGATGTTTAGTCCCTATCCAGATGGGCTCTTACTTTGCAAAAGTGTGGTGTGATGTCCTTCATATGGATGCTACTTATATCATCCTCGGTCGACCATGGCTCTTTGATAATGATGTCACTCACCATGGTTGAGCCAACACATATCTCTTCACTCACAAGGGAAAGTCCATCTTGTTGACCCCTGCTAGACTCACAACAAAGGCAAGTGCCGACACACCACCACCTACCCCTCAGCTTTCCCAGCAGAAACCCCTCAATAATCTTACCCGTCGCGATTTTTAAAAAGAGGGCCAAGAGTCAGGTATTGTGTTTGCATTGGTGCCCAAAAGTCATGCTTGTCTCAGTTCATCAGAGGTTACACTGACTCCGCCCGTTGATGTCCTTCCATTGCTTGAAGAGTTTCATGATGTGGCACCTGAGGAGTTACCCAATGAGTTACCACCAATACGGGATATTCAATTGCCATTAACCTCATTCCTGGATCCCAATTACCAAATCTTCAGCCTTACATAATGAACCCCACAGAGCGTGTTGAGCTCACTAAGCAAATTGAAGGGTTGCTTCACAAAGGCTTTATTCGTGACAACCTTAGTCCTTGTGCGGTCCCAGCTCTATTGACCCCAAAGAAGGATGGCTCTTGGCGAATGTGTGTTGATAGTCATGCCATCAACAAAATCACAGTCAAGTACCGATTTCCCATTCCCCGCCTTGATGACATGCTAGATGAGTTAGCTGGTTCACAATGGTTCTATAAGATTGATTGGCGTAGTGGGTACCATCAAATCTGCATCCGACCCAGTGATGAATGGAAGACTGCATTTAAAACCCCAGATGGATTGTATGAGTGGCTAGTCATGCCCTTTGGGCTTTCTAATGCTCATAGTACTTTTATGAGGGTCATGACTCAAGTCCTGCGTCATTTCATTAGTAAATTTATGGTGGTATACTTTGATGACGTGCTCATTTATAATTGGTCGAAGGATGAGCACTTGAACCATCTTTGCGAGGTCCTTACCACCCTTCATGTTAAATGGTTGTATGTCAATCTTAAAAAATGCTTATTCATGCAATAGGCAGTCCTCTTCTTCGGATTCATTATCTCCGTGTAGGGTATTCTACTGACCCGGAGAAAGTGAGAGCTATTCGTGAATGGCCAATGCCCTCTTCCATTACCGAGGCTCGTAGTTTTCATGGCTTGGCCACCTTCTATAGGCGATTCATTAAAGGATTTAGTTCTACAATGGCTCCCATCACCAATTTCCTTAAAAAAGGGGAGTTTCAATGGACCCCAGCTGCCTCTAAGGCCTTTCAAGAAATTAAAATTCTTATGACTCAAACCCCAATGTTGCGTCAGCCAGACTTAGCTAAAGTTTTTGAGGTTTCTTGTGACGCTTCTGGAGTAGTGTTGTGAACGTCAGGCCCAGGACATCAGCACGCATATGTCAACACGCACTAACATCACGTCGGGTTATCGCTAGGCTATCTCTAATTAGGATTATATTTGCTTTCGTATCAATTAATGGAATAATGCATGTAATAACGGTCTAATGGCCTGTAATCTTGGCCCATTAGTGGCGCAATTAGGGCGCGCCTCGCTAGGAGTAGCGCCTTCCTTATGTCTATATAAGGGGACCTTCGTCCTCTTCCTCGATATGCAATAAGAAATTACTATTCATTTTACCTTTTCTTCCTTGTCTCTTCCTCCTTCTCTGGCCATGACATCTGGCCCTGTTCGTGTCCCATGCTGGGACACAACATTGGTATCGGAGCAGTTCGATCTATGGGCTGACACTGGTTCCGTTCCGACGGCACTTCATCAAGAACTCATAGAGCTACAACGTGAGCAGATTCGAAAGCAGATCACGCCATGCAGTCACCAGCCAAGTCATGCAGTCGTGCACCGTACCGTCACCACTGTGCAGTCACCGACTAGGTCGCCGATGGCGCTACCGCCACCGTCACCGGGCCCTGCCGCCTGGTATTCCACTTCAACAAACTCCTATCTGGATTTGCCTTCAACCCCATCTGGTCAATGTAAGGGATTCTGGGCGCGCAGTGGTCGAACTCCGCTAGTGCCACCTCACCGACCGAGGCCATACCCCCCACTAGCCGTGCGTCGCACAAAGCTTCCAGCTTTACCACCTTCCAAGCCAATTCCAATCCCCGACATGCCTCTGTTTTTTCTCTCAACTCGACGGCCAGCTCCACCCTTTGGAGCCCCCCATCACCACGATCGAGAGCTTCGACAACGACGGCCACAGCTAGGTCCTCGGCAACCTCCGCTGGTGTGACCAACCTCGCCGGTGCAACGACAGGGGGAGTTCATGACGACCATTCCAGGGACCAGACTCTGTTTTGTGAAACGACGGGCTGGGGATCGGCATCACAGGCGACAACGCCATGAGTCGCCGCATCTACGCCCTCCGTGACCAAGCTGCCAATGAGGAGGACCAGCCCTGTCCGACTGAGGTCAACAAGGATACCACTGCCACCAACAGATTACTGCTGGTTAAACTCCCCTTCCGATGGCCGCCAAATGTTTGACGAAATGCCTGAGTGGCAAATAGATGGTTTGTCCCCAGCTCCTTTGACTGCAGTCTCCGAGTTTACACAACAAGTTTGCAACCTCTTTATTGATCGCTACTATTACCTGTTGTACACCAATCCGGAGGAAGTTTACAAGTTCTACCATGATTCAAGCCAAATCAGTCGACCTGAGCCCAATGGTGCTATGAGTACAACCACGACTTTGCAAGGAATATTAGCGAAAATCCGGTCTTTCCACCATGAAAGCATGAGCACAGAAACAGAGATTGAAGATGCTCATGAATTACATGATGGTGGAATGCGTATTCAGATTACTGGGTGTCTCGTTCGTTATGACTATTCGACGAGACACTTTGTTCAGTCCTTCTGGCTCGCCCCACAAGTGGGTGGCTACTTCGTTTCCCACGATGTGTTCTGCTATGTGGATGCGCCTGATCTCGGTAAAGCAACGTCAGTCTCGGACACTCCTTCCTTGGCCGTTGACCATGACATGCTAGACGAATTACCGAACCATGAAGAGGAAATTGACGGGTTGCCGGATGAAGGTGTTCATGGAGATCTTGTGGTCGATACAGACTATAATAAGAGCTCACCTGTTCATACCTTTGAGATTGCTGAAACGAACCATGACGACAGCAAGAGCTTGTCTCTATGCCCTGAAGAGGAGTCAAAACCAGGAGTTACAGTGAAAATTGGTTCAGTTGAGAATGCTGAAGGTTTGCTTTCCCCCACTTCGGATGTAGTTGCTTTCCAATCTGAAGAAGGCAGCAAGGACAAAGATGAGTTTGAGTTAGCAGTTGCTCCTGCTGATTACCCTGGCAAGATTCTGGATGAAATTATGTCTGCCGTTCAGCAGAATTATGTTGTACTTACAGGGCTTATGGCTGCAACGACATCATTGGTTGGGACTTTGGCTGAACATACCTTCTTAATTCTCGGAGCTGGTGAGGCTGGTACTGGTATAGCAGAATTTTTAGCGCAGGAGGAAGCTGTCCTTGAAAAATTTCGAGGAGCACTCACAGCCATCTGCTATTCTCTTAGTGCTTCACGGGTTGTTGCAGCAGCTACAAACCGAGAAGCTGTGGTTGTTTGGGATCGTATGGCTATCCCTGTTCATGCTAACCAAGTTCCAAAAGAAGGCCTTCAGGTGCATATATCTCTTCTTCTCGTCGGCCCCGCCAGCCTCGTTTCTTCCTTCGACGGCGGAGGCATATGTCTCTGTAAGGTGTTTGATGAAAGTCCTAAAAGAGATGTTGTCACTTGGAATGCCATGCGTGAAGGGTATGAGAATGCCGAGGATAGCGGATCAATTTTTCATCTGTTCGGTGTTATGGCGCTACCGAAGATCCTTCATGTCTTATCATGGCCGGGCATGGGACACGAACAGGGCCAGATATCATGGCCGTTAGACTGGAATTCGTTGGCTTGCGGTTCCTGGCCTAGGCTAAAACAGGGCTATCCAATGCTGAGACCAATTCTGAGGTATTTGACACTAAGATCTCTAGTTTCACCTGCTGTTCTTTTCTCATTAGCATTGCAAGGGAGGTTTTGTTCCCTCCTTCAGTTTGTCTCTAATGGAGGTTTTGAGATGAAATACAATAATAGTTGCAGTGAAAAGAGTTGTGGTACTTTAAGTGGCAGTAATAAGGGACTTTTGCCAAAGTTCATATCTGTGAAGAATGATGGACAAAATGTCTGGGGCTATTACAATCCTTTAACACATGGTGAAACTTTCTATGGGAATTATGGTATGGTTGTAGCAGATAGCGTAAGTGAGACTTCCGTTGAGGTAACACAGGCTGCTGTTGCTGCTCCTGAAGTTGAAACCATTAAATCAACACCAACTCTGCTAAATGTCAGCTCTTTCTTTAGCTCCTGAAGTTGAAACCATTAAATCAACACCAACTCTGCTAAATGTCAGCTCTTTCTTTAGCTTCAGTTTGTCACCTGATTTCAAATGGCGCAATGGATTCCTCTCTCCCGTGCCTTCAATTTCACAAAGACTTGTAGACATCTTTGTTGAAGTTAATGAGGTTATTGTGCGAATTACCCCAATGGTGGCCGGCTTGCCACCTTTACCCTGGAAATTGTCTTTTGAAGATTTGGCAAATCCGAACAGACAGGATTTGCGGCATTTATGTGTTTTTAGTATTGATCCACCTGGTTGCAAGGACATTGATGATGCATTACACTGCACTCTTCTTTCCATTGGGAACTATGAAGTTGGTGTCCATATTGCTGATGTAACTAATTTTGTTCATCCTGGGACTCCACTTGATGAAGAAGTTTCACAGAGTGGCACATCTGTTTATCTTGATGAACGCCGAATTGACATACTTCCAAAAACCCTCGCAGAAGATATATGCTCTATTAGCTCTGATGTAGATAGACTGGCATTTGCTGTGCAATGGGAGATTACTCCTCAAACAGAGATGATATCAACGAGGTATACTGAAAGTGCCATTCGATCATGTGCTGCATTGTCATATATTGAAGCTCAAGCACGGATGGACGACAGTTGTTTAATAGAGCCACCAACTGCAGATTTGCGAAATTGGAATTCTTTGGCAAAGATAATGAGGCAAAGGCGTAGTGACAGAGGAGCTCCAACTCTTGCATCCGTTGAAGTCAAATTTCAAATTGATGCTGAAACTCATGATCCTCTCGATATTGGTGTGTACCAAACTCGGGAAGTAAACAAATGATAGAGGAGTTCATGCTTGCTGCAGATGTTTCTGTTGGTTTAGATTTGGATGTCACCATCAAAAGATCTTGCTGTCTCACTTGATAGTGCTGTGGGCAATGATCCGTCTTTCAATAAGCTAATCCGGATATTGGCAACTCGGTGCATCACACCAGCTGTGTATTTCTGTGTGGCCTTCCTTATGATGTTTCGCCTTGTCCAGTTGGCCTGGTCTGTTAGATTGAATGAGGAGTTTTGGATTTCGGGAATGAAGGCTGTTTGGCTGTGGTTACCTTTGAACATCATCGGTGTTCTTATTTCTAGCTTGGTTCACTGGAACAAATCCGAAGTTCAAATTCCGGCAGTGGCCAGGTATTCTACCGTCGATCTCCTTGGTTATGCCAAGTTCGCCAATATCGAGGTCCTACCTCACGCCAGCGTAGAGCACATATTTTTTGGCACAGTTTCTGCACTATTTACAAAGCGCTTTGCTACTTGGTCGCCTTGAGGACAAGACGAAGCAAAGCGTGGTGGATTGTTGTGAACGTCAGGCCCAGGACGTCAGCACGCATACGTCAACACGCACGGACATCATGTCGGGTTATCGCTGGGCTATCTCTAATTAGGATTATATTTGCTTTCGTATCAATTAGTGGAATAATGCATGTAATAACGGTCTAATAGCCTGTAATCTTGGCCCATTAGTGGCGCAATTAGGGCGCGCCTCGCTAGGAGTCGCGCCTTCCTTATGTCTATATAAGGGGACCTTCGTCCTCTTCCTCGATATGCAATAAGAAATTACTATTCCTTTTACCTTTTCTTCCTTGTCTCTTCCTCCTTCTCCGGCCATGATATCTGGCCCTGTTCGTGTCCCATGCCAGGACACAACAAGTAGGCATTGGAGGTGTCTTGAGTCAAGAAAGTCATCCGATGTCCTACTTCAATGAAAAACTCAATGAGGCCCAACAACGATATTCAACTTATGAAAAGGAGCTATACGCTATTGTCCAAGCCTTGCGTCATTGGAGGTATTATCTCTTGCCCAAGGATTTTATCTTGTATTATGACCATCAGGCATTACGTTACCTCCAATCTCAACGCAAGTTGAATGACAAGCACGCACGGTGGGTTGCCTTCCTTCAGGAATACACATTTGTCCTTCACCACCGTGCTGGTGTCGACAATAAACAAGTTAATGCCCTTAGCTGAATTGTTGTGGTCTTACAGTCTATGCGAACCGACGTGATTGGTTTTGAGAGACTGAAAGATGAATACCTGAACTGTCCTAATTTTGGTGATATTTTTTGGGAGACTCAGGCGGGCACCCACCGCGACCATGTGGATTTCATTCTTCGTGATGGCTACCTTTCCATGGTTCCACACTGTGTATTCCCCGATCTTCCCTTCGTGACTTCCTTGTTTGGGAATTGCATGCTGGTGGCCTGGCTAGTCATTTTGGGAAAGATAAGGCTACTACTTTAGTAGGGGATAGATTTTATTGGCCTTCTTTAAAAGCGGATATTGCTCGGATTGTCTCTCAATGTCGTACTTGCCAATTAGCTAAGGCTCATAAACAAAATATTGCTCTATACATGTCTTTACCTATCCCACATACTCCTTGGCAAGACATTAGCATGGACTTTATCCTTGGCTTACCCCATACACCGCGTGGTCATGATTCCATTTTAGTTGTGGTTGATCGGTTTTCAAAGATGGCTCACTTTATTCCCTGCAACACAACAACTGATGCTTCCCATGTGGCTCTACTTTGGTCTTTCGCGAGGTTGTTCAAATACATGGGCTACCCATTTCCATTGTGTCGGATCGCGATGTTAAGTTTGTTAGTTATTTTTAGAAGACCCTTTGGAAACTTTTTGGGACTCAATTGGCATTCTCCTCCACCTTTCATCCTCATACAAATGGTCAAACTGAAGTGGTCAATAGGAGTTTGGGCAATCTACTTAGGTGTCTTGTTGGGGAACATCCAGGTCTTTGGGATTCAGTGCTACCTGCAACTGAGCTTGCTTACAATAGTTTGATCAATCGTTCTACTGGCAAAAGCCCATTTGAGATTATTTATGGTCTATCCCCATGCCAACCAATTGACTTGATCCCTTTACCGCTTTTCTGCTTCAACTGATTCCTTTGCCCACCGCCGATATTAGACGTAAACTTGCTATGAGTAATGCAAATTATAAGCTTGCTGCCGACATTCATCGTAGGAAACATGAATTTAATGAAGGCGATTATGTGATGGTACGTGTGCGCCCTGAGCGTTTTCCAAAACACTCTTTCAAGAAACTACATGCTCGTGCCATGGGACCATACCAAATTATCCACAAACTTGGACCTAATGCTTATACCCTTGATTTGCCCTTGGACCTTCAAATCCATCCCACCTTCAATATTGAGGATTTATTCCCTTATTGTGGCACTTTTACACCTCCACCTTTCAATTCCAACCTTCCTACCCATATTCTACAACCCCCCTTTCCTTGCTTGCCTCTACTTGCATCCCCCACTGTTGACCAGATTGACTCTGTCCTTGATCATGAAATTGTTACCTCAAATGGTGGTGGTTATAAACGTAATCTTGTTCGTTGGAAGGGGCGTCCTGCT
Organism: Houttuynia cordata; assembly: GCA_039654745.1. Taxonomy (NCBI): domain Eukaryota; kingdom Viridiplantae; phylum Streptophyta; class Magnoliopsida; order Piperales; family Saururaceae; genus Houttuynia; species Houttuynia cordata. Next base: position 971,767 of record CM077509.1, read on the forward strand.
TCTGACGCGTCATGGATCACAGAGGATGAGTTCCGCAGCCTTGATCCGGATCTTCTAGAGCGACACCATGCTTCTGACTCTCTGGAGGCGAGTCCTTTTCAGTCGTGGAGGATTGATGCAGATGCAATTGAGGGACTTCGCGTTTATAAGCAAAGGAACAAGCATTGATTTAGTACTTTTATTTATGAGTACATTTTTCTTTAGTATTGTTGGGTTTTGTAATAATGGCTTTAGCATATATAAACCATGAGGATATTTTAGTAATTGTAATAATATGGCTATAATATATAAAGTCAACTTGCGTCCTGTAGCAGTCAATTTTTGGGAATTGAAATAAAATATTCTCTCGAAAAACTCTCTCTGCTCGATCATCTTGCTCCCATTGCTTTCGATCTCCTTTTTGGCGTTTGTTTGGTTACAGCGATCCTGCTACGATAGAAGTTCTCCATCACCAACACTTTTGGAGCAATTAGTTTCATGACATTGTATCATTGTTATGAGGCAAATATGTGCATTCAAAAGTAACAAATCACTTTATAATAATTGCAAATTGAGTCATATTCTCTTGCCTTTCTCAAACTTCCAATATTTAATTATAACAAATCAATTTAATTTTGAAAATGTTGTTTGTATTATTGTGGCTTTTTCGTTTCAATTCGTAGAAGTGACACTAGGAGCTATATGGGGAAACCTCAACTTCACCCCAATGACATTTTGACTTGAGGAGATTTACCAAGAACACTGAGACTACAAACAATCACATTACAACTATGTACAGAATGCCCTATACTTGAGAGTGTGGTTGGAATATCAAGATGAATCAGGTTTGACTCTGCGACCACATTAAGATCAAACTAAAGAGGTTTCATTTAGAAAAGTGTGTCCAAGTCGAATCAGGTGTAAGCTTAAAATCCTGAAACTTGAAGAGGTATTCAATGACATGGATAAGTGAATATGCAAAGTGTTCCTACCAATAAAAAACGAGGGAAAGTGCATGTGCAAACAATGAGGCCAAAATAAGAGTTATGAGTCTAATTGATAGCAAATTATAAAAATAAAAGGGAGACAAGATGAAGAGACACAAGAATTATCATGATTCAACAACATGATCCGCATCCATTAACCAGTAAATATCCCACTTGGCTATCCAACATTCTACTATCACCTAATGTTAGAAAATAATAAAAAATATGCAAAGTAAATGCCACCCCCCCTCCAAAAAAAAATCTCTAGCTATGTTGAAAGTAAGGGTGATAATAATCTGTTTCACACTAGTTTTAAACTTAAAAGCAAGTGTAAAATCCCCGTTGTGACTCTTCGAGAGGTGGATAACAACCCTCAAGGTCAGTGAATAGGGTTTAGATGAAATGCTCCCAATAAAAATATCAAGGATATGTATTATGAAATCTTACTCGTGAATTCTACCTCGATCTATTCACTTCTAATGAGTAGTGGATCAAAATTAATCTGTCTAAATTGATTGAACTCAAGTTGCAAGGTGGTATTTACAACGTGTAAGCATAAGCCTTTTACACCAGATTGACAAGGTGATTGGTGTGAACTAGTAGCACACTTTGGTGAACAGAAACCATACTGATCCCAAAAAGTGAGGAGAATTGGCCTCACAACTTCAATTCAAAGTAGGTTTAAGTCCGAACAAGTGTGAATCCAAGCCTGAACAAACGCTTGATAAAATGCCTAGGTGAGAAATTGAGCTTTTCCACGTACGTGATAATATACCAAAAGGTATATAAGGAGGAGGAAGAAGATAAGGAGACTTGCACTGATTTTTTTTCTGAAGTGACTCAATCGATTTGACCTAAATCCACTCTGGTGGGAACTCTCTCCAAAACCGAATTTACTTATCCGCTATCTGTTCCTCCGAGCTCTATAATTTACATACCATCGAGTGCTTCAATTTGTGTTCCTTTAAATGCATCACACGCCTCACACTATGTTCGTCACTAATCTTCTTCTTCATGGCTACCGTTTGGCCACTATGTTTGTTAGTTACAACCCTTTTCTCCCTTCCTATATTGCGTCATGCCCCTCATAACAGGTACAGATGGATGCCTCATATGCTGCTATTCTAAGCTCTTCAGGCTGCAAATCTGCATTCAGTCCATAATTCCAAGCTCAAACTATGTGAATTTAGTCCATAACTTTATGCAATAGCCTAAACTCCTTCTATGTGAATCTACTCCATAATTCAAAGCTCCATTTCAAAGCGTTATTGTAGGATCATTTCAGTTCCACTAGTTCAATTTTGAGCTGCAAACATGCACAAACTCCACAAAAGAAGAGGAAAATCAAACACATCCAAAGTTGCAGTCAAAAAATGAAATAAGAATATACTCCCTCCGTCCAAAGAAGCATGTCTGCATTCGAAAAAACTCGGTTCCCCCATTACGTTCCTCACTTCGCTCCCTCAAGACCAAAAACACGGGGGAGGCTTTTTTTTCAAAAGCAGACAGGCTTCGTTGGACGGAGGAAGTGTAAAAGAGAAACAAGTAAAGCACCGACCAAATTAGGCAGGCAGATGGTCGGAGAAGGCGGCCGAGGCAGTCTCCGGTGACCTGGTCCGGCGACTTGAGAGTTGAGCTCGGCCCGGTCGTCCCGCCAGAAAAAGATGGGTGCCGGAGACCCCGGTCCGGTTTCTGTTTTAACCAGGAAGGGCAAAATTGGAAATAATTACTCCACTTCGCCTTCCATCTCTAATACCCTAATCAGTTCCAATCGAAACTGCCACCGCCGCGGCGCCGCTTTCTCATCTACTACTTCGCCTCCCCTCCTCCTCCGTCTCCGGCAACCATCTCCGCCGTCTCTGGAAACCTCCTCCGCCGTCTCTGGAAACCTCCTCCGCCTACTTCCTGGCCGTAGCTCCCGCCGAGACGCCTTGGCGACAGGTATTTCGTCCGCTTTTGTGATTTCTGGTGGAATTCATACGATTTGCGGAAAGATTTACTTTTTTGTTAGATGGAATTTAGACAGATTACGTTTTTCCCGCCTACGTGCTTTTCTGGATTTAGACATATTTAGTTAGGTGGAATTTGTCTTTGTGTTGTTGTCGGGAAAAGGAATGCAAGTTTGATTGATATTACGCGGCTTCTGATTGAGAATCTATGTGGATTAATTGTTGGTGTCTTTTTCCATTACTTTTTAGGGCTTCGTGAGTTATGTCAATAGTGATTGATGAGTGAATTTCGTCTTGAGTTTGGAATAATTGTGTTTAACTTATTCTGATGCAGATTTTGTTGCTGCGATATTGTTGTGGGACGACAAGCTGAATTTCATCAGTCATGGCGACGTTTGCGAAACCGGAAAACGCTCTAAAGCGAGCTGAAGGTTTGTATATTTGACTACCTATGTCTTTCGTGTTGCAGTGCATCAATGATGCCTACTTCAGTTCTGTTTTGTTGAGATATAGACTTGCCTTTTCATTTTAGAAAGACTTGGAGTGCCTTGTTTCTGTATTTTTGAATTTCACATGAACAACTGTTCTTGCTATTGTGTCTAATGTCTTCATGATTGTTTGCTAATGTCTTATATTCATGTAATGTATCGGAAATGTGCTTTGAGTTTGTGCTTTCTGTGGAAGGCCTTTATCCAGTTACTTTTGGAAATAAAATTATTTTGTCCATGTCTGACGATGTACCCATTACCCAATTTATATTGTTTTGAATGCAGAATTGGTTAATGTGGGACAAAAGCAAGCAGCTCTACAAGCTCTCCATGATCTAATTACTTCAAAGAGATATAGGGCATGGCAAAAAACCCTTGAGCGCATAATGTTTAAATATGTAGAGCTCTGTGTAGACATGCGCAAGGGCCGATTTGCTAAGGATGGTTTAATTCAGTATCGGATTGTATGCCAACAAGTCAATGTATCTTCTTTGGAAGAAGTAATTAAACACTTCATGCACCTGTCAACTGAAAGAGCTGAACAAGCCCGAAGCCAGGCTCAAGCCCTGGAGGATGCTTTGGATGTCGATGACCTTGAAGCTGATAAGAGGCCAGAAGATTTAATGATGAGTTATGTCAGCGGCGAAAAGGGAAAGGACAGGTCGGACAGGGAGCTTGTCACTCCTTGGTTTAAGTTTCTTTGGGAAACTTATCGTACTGTTCTTGAGATATTGCGCAACAATTCAAAATTAGAAGCTCTTTATGCAGTAAGACATCATTTTCAATATTCTGTTAAGTACATATTTTGCAGTTTCTTTGTAGAATTGTACAATGAAAAATGGTCATGGAAGGATAAATTAGCAATTATATTTCCCCCCCTTTTGTTCAGATGACAGCACACAGAGCATTCCAATTCTGTAAGCAATACAAGCGAACTACAGAGTTTCGTAGGCTTTGCGAGATTATAAGGAATCATCTGGCTAATCTCAATAAGTACAAAGACCAGAGAGACCGACCAGACTTGTCAGCTCCTGAGAGTTTGCAGTTGTACTTGGAGACTAGGTTTGAGCAGCTTAAGATTGCTACAGAGCTTGAGCTCTGGCAGGTGTGCAAAATATCCAGGATCCCCTGCATTTTCTCATTGTTTACGCATTTATAACACTTTGTCTTACATGGCCTCCATTTCATATTGGCAGGAAGCTTTTCGTTCTGTTGAAGATATATATGGCTTAATGTGCATGGTTAAGAAGAGCCCAAAGCCTTCCTTGATGGTTATATACTATGCTAAGTTGACAGAGATATTCTGGGTGTCGAACAGTTACCTCTACCATGCCTATGCATGGTTGAAACTTTTCACACTAACGAAGAGTTATAATAAGAACTTAACCCAGAAGGATCTGCAGCTTATTGCTTCCTCCGTTTTGCTATCTGCTCTGTCAGTGTCGCCCTATGACCACATGCATGGGGCTTCCCATTCGGAGCTTGAAAATGAGAAAGAGCGCAATTTGAGGATGGGAAGCCTTTTAGGGTTCAGCCTTGACCAGAAGAGAGACAGCAGAGAAGTGGTATATTATTGGTTATTTTTGTCTGCAATGTTTATAGAAAATATTTATTACATAGTATTGTTAATCTTTTTATGATGGCAATTTTTTTTGCAGCTTTCTCGGTCTGCTTTGCTGTCAGAATTGGTAAGATATTGTGTCTATTTTATCATGAACCTACATAATTTTTGAAGTTTGACTCGTATTTAGTGCCGACCTGCTTGTTCGATGGATTGCCTCTTTGTCTTACATGTATTACTGTGATATCTCAGAGATTTTGTACTGAATAAAGAATTGTAAAGTGTCTTGTTTTGCCTAGTTGTGTTTGATTTGCCTAGTTGGAATGATTGTTGTCTAAATATTGATATCAATTACGCTTTTATGCAGGTGTCAAAAGGAGTTATGTCCTGTGTACCACAGGAAGTGAAGGACCTCTATCTTCTTTTGGAACAGGAGGTTCTTCCCATGGAGCTTGAATCAAAGGTTCAGCCACTTCTGACCAGGATATCAAAACTTGGTGGAAAGATTACTTCAGCATCAACAGTGCCAGAAGTGCAATTGTCGAAGTTTGTTCCGGCTTTGGAGAAACTAGCCACACTAAGAGTGCTACAGCAGGTCGCTCTCTCTCTCTCTCTCTCACACACACTCACACAAGCTCGTTTGTCATCTAGTTTATACCTTTGGGTTGTACATTTTTGCAGGTCTCTAAGGTGTACCAGACCATGAAAATTGACGTTCTTTCCTGTATGATTCCCTTCTTTGAATTTTCTGTTGTGGAGAAAATTTCTGTGGAAGCTGCCAAATATTGCTTTGTTAGCATGAAGGTCAATCATCGAAAAGGTGTCGTCTTCTTTGGCAACATGGTATGCACGCCTATCGTAATTTTATTATGGATTTAAATAGCTATAATTGGGCTATAGCTATTTATGGAAGTCTAAATAATTTAATAGCTATAATTGTTCAGCCATTTGCACCTGGGTGAGACTTTTCATCACCGTAGTGTGCGGCAAGCCTGACCACTACCATGCCAACCAGATTGGCCAGATCTGGCAGCCAGGGTTGCTGCCAGGTTGTGGCTGTCCGCAATGGCAGCAACCAAGTTGTGGGCATGGCCATAGCCTGCGGTGACCATGGCAACGAGAATTGGCAGATATGTTGGCCATGGTCGTGGTCAGGCTTTGGCTGCCGGCCATGGCTGTGACAGAGTTGTTGGGGTTAGATTCAGCCTCGGCCTGGCCATGGCTGCAGTGGCTAACATCTCTGCTCTCCGCGGAAGGTGGGATCGGTGTTGGTGCTGCTGCCAGGAAGCATCGGTGCTGGCACTAACGATGAGGAAAATACCGGGAAGAGGCTTCGTTGGCGCAACTGCACGAGAAGATGAGGGACAGCTTGTGGAAAAGATACGAAGAGGGTGATACTGGCGCAGGAGATAATTAGGACTTTTTTGAAAACTAAATTCACAAATTGGGTGTTACCCAGCCATTCTGGGGTGATGAAAAGTCTCACCCTTTTCACCTTCACTTTATTGTGTTGATAATGTGGGAGAACATATTTCTGCATCTAATGAAGTTTGGAATATTATAAGTTCTTTGTATTCAGTTGTTCTTTTTGCACATTTCAGGATATTGAATCTGACACCCTTCGACACCATCTTGCTGCTCTAGCAGAAAATCTCAACAAAGCTAGAAACCTGATAATTGTTCCACTTAATAAAGTATCAAAACTAGGAGGTACTTTGCCTGATTTGGCTGAGATTGTGGACAGGGAGCACAAAAGACTTCTTGCCCGGAAGTCAATAATTGAGAAACGCAAGGAAGAACAAGAGCGTCAGATGTTGGAAATGGTAACTTTGTGTGATTGAATTGGATCAAATTCTATAGAAAATGTTCAGATGCATGTTTTGGCATCAATTTTGATTAAATTGTGTTATCTGTAGGAACGTAAACAAGAAACACAGAGAATTGAACATCAAAAGATTGTTGAGGAGGCGGAACAGAAGAGACTTAACTCCGAGTATAAGAGGAGAGAGGAGCTAAGAATTCTTAGAGAAATTGAGGAGAAAGAGCTTGAAGAAGCCCAAGCTTTAGTTCAGGAAGCTGAAAAGCGCAGTAAGAAGAAGGGCAAGAAGACTCTGCTGGAGGGAGTAAGTCTTATTTGTCTTTTATTTATGTTGTGTGTTTGCTGGTATTATTAGGACCTGGTGTTCTCCACCATTTGAAGATAATCCTCCTCAGGAAAAGGTCACAAAGCAGTCCCTCATTGAGTTGGCTCTCAGTGAGCAGCTCAAGGAGCGTCAAGAAATGGAGAAGAAATTGCAGAAACTTGCTAAAACAATGGATCATATGGAGAGAGCAAAGAGGGAAGAGGAAGCACCAGTGATAGAAGCAGCCTATCAACAGCGACTAGTGGAAGAAAGGATTTTCCATGAACACGAACAACAGGTAACTTCCTGATTTCTCTTTTCATATATGCTTAATTTTTTGTCTTATTGTGAATGTTTAACTTGTACCTTTCCCATCTAATTCGTGCTCTACTTTGCAGCAAGAAATTGAGCTAAGCCGGCAGCATCATGCAGGAGACCTCCAAGAGAAGTATAGACTCACCCGAATGGTGGACAACAAGGTCTTTCTCTCTTCCTCTCCCCCTCACCCTCTCGCCTATAATCCAAAAATATGCTTGTAATCTGTGCGCCGCTGTATTATTTACAATAATTTATTTGTCGAGTATGTCATTGCAGTCACAATTTGGAACAAAAATAGTCAGCCACCGTGAAGCTGAATATAACAGACTGAAGACAGAGAGAGAGGAACGGATCAAGCAGATTTTTGAGGAGCGTAGGCAAGATAGGATGACTAGGAGAAAGTTGCTGTCCTTTTTAAAAAATGAAGAGGAGAGATTGACAAAATTGCGCGAAGAGGAAGAGGCTCGGAAACAAGAAGGTATCTAATGTAGATTTGGAATTTATCTTTCTGTGTTTGCTTTACCAGTTAGAATTTGGTAACGTAAGAAGAAAAGGAATGAAAATTTCTTGGAGTGGATCCTTGTCTAGTTTTAATGCCTTTGTAGTGCAGTTTGCCATTTCTTATATTATCAAAACCTTCAGTTCTGTTTTTGTGCTGTTGACCCTTTACAGAGTCTGAAAGGCGGAAGAGAGAAGAAGCTGAACGGAAGGCCAAACTGGACGAGATCGCTGAGAAGCAGAGGCAGAGAGAAAGGGAACTGGAAGAGAAAGAGAGGCAGAGGAGAGAGGCTCTACTTGGAAAGCCTGCAGAGCCCACTGCTCGTCCGGCAGAATCAGCCCCTGTGGCCCGACCTGTAGAGCCTGTTGCTGTCAGCGCTGCCTCTTCTGCTGGGAAATATGTGCCCAGGTTCCGCAGGCAGGGTGGTGAGACTGCTGCTCCAGCGCCACAGGCAGAACCTGATCGTTGGGGCCGTCCAGATGATCGCCCTCAGTCTGATAAGTGGCGTGGCGACGATCGCAGGCCGTCATCGTTTACTGGTAGTGGTTCCAGGTCCTCTTCATCGTGGTCTTCATCGAGGTTGCCATCTCGTGAGCGTTGATGAGTGGCCTTTGTTGCAGGTGCCTTGTGGACGACCTTTGGGTGAGAGTGCCTTCGTTATTTTGCACTTTTGGCTGATTTGGTATTATTAGTTGTTGGTTGATAACTTAAGACTTCTCTGAGGACTGGATTTGGGTCAATTGGAGAGTTGATTTTTGGATTTCATCTGTCATCCGTTTTTTTTAAGTGATCTAATAAGACCCATGGTCCAAGAGCAATGAATATAAATGATGGCTGTTATATCATGCACCAACTTTGGCTTCTAGAAGTTAGATGTTTTTCCTTTCAAATAGGGCTGTTAACGGACCGGATAAACCTGGGACAGAGGTTGTTGGTGTTTGTGTCCGATAAGAGTTGTCTGCCACCTTGCTGGTAGTGTCTTTATCCAGCTGTTTGGCCTTCCTCTCCATCACTCCCACCTTGTCTGTCCTCTCTTTCCTCTTCTCCCTCACTCCCCTGCCCGCCCTCCTCCGCCCCGCATGGCTGTGGTGGCAGCTGAGGGCGAGGAGGCTGTTGAGGGCCCTTGGCTTTGTGCATGAACTGTGGGCAAGGTGATGCCGATGATGAGAGCAACGAGCGCTACCACCCAACTGAGAACCTTGCAGAGATCGTCATTCCCACAGCAAAAGTCACCTTTCCCTCTCTGTCAAGAAGTAGGCGGGGGAGAGTTGGTGGAAAGAAAGGGGAAGAGAGAGAGAGGGTGACGGGTAGGGCCAAAATTGCTGCCGGGAGGAGATTGAGGATAGAGAGAGCAGCCTCGTTGTTTAGAGTCTTTAGACGAAGCTAGAGGTGGTGAAGGAGATGCTGTGGCAGGTGATGGGTAAATGTTGCCTTCACTTTCCATAGGTGAAATTTGGAAAGCCTCAACAGAGAGGAAGAGCCTTCTTGGGCCGAGGAGCATTCATTTTCCCTTTTCTACTGAAGAGCACAACTTGTGCTCGTACTCGGACAGACGGTTGCCGGAAGACCATTGGCCGTGTCTATGGCCAATCTTTATAGATAGCTTTAAACGGCTGCCACGAACACCTAAGATATGGATGGCTTAGTGGACAGAACTGTCCGCGTCTACAAGCAGCCCCTACTTTCAAACACATACTGAGATTATTATGTTTTTTATTAAAAACACATACTAAGATTAAGGGTTAATGGAAACATAATAGAGGCGAAAATAACGTGACAAATCCAAGAGTCAATGGAGACATGACATGTCATACACTATCGGGAGATAAAAATCTGGGCACATTCCGCAACTGATGTTACATATTCCCTCTGTCCAACGAAGCTTGCTTGCATTGCAAAATGAGTGAATTTTATTAAACTCTAAGGCTCTGTGAAAAATAGAATTTTTTTGTTCCTCTTATTTTTTGCCTTGAGGGAGCAAACACAACTATGTGACATTGGACCTTTATTTTTCTACATCTAGATAAGCTTCATTGGATAGAGTATATTTTCCAAAGAAAATGCTACTTGTATGGGATTCTGAATAGAAATGACAGTTTTTTTTTCAGATAGTTGGAAAATGATAATGCTACGTGAATATGTACGCTAAAGTCACACATTAATCTTTCCATCCAAAAAAAACTCACACTTTGAGGTGGTTAGACAGTGAAAAAGTAGACTTTGTGAGTCCCCACATTTAGAGCCCAGCAAAACATTTTTTCTTGGCATCCACTGCCCAACAAAACATAAGTTTGGTGTACAGATCGGTGTACTTAATACTCCAAATTTGTTTACAAGATGAACAAAACTAGATTATTTTTCAAAAGCCCAATTGGACTTGACATGGGACCGAAGAAGTCTTATTCAATTGTTTGCCCTTGTTTTGCTATTTCACTTCACTACTTCACCATATTCATTTACATACCTTAATTCTTACTTATTCCGTGTATACATGTGCTGTTCATCTTACCAAGTGGCTTGTGCAGTTCCTAATGGAACTGCAAGAAAATCTTTACTTCCTTGTTACTATATGAAAGAAAAATCTTTACTTCCATGAATCATTACTTACAATTAACAAAATTAGCAAAACAAGGTAATAGGCTGCAGAACTTCAATTTGTTGCAAAATTGACTTAGGCTTATGAAAGTTCGGCTTTTAAAGTGATACCTAAGCCTGTTTACCTATGGAGTAAGATTTGAGAAATAATCCGAGAAATGGATGACAGGTAAGATATAGGGTAGTCAGGGGTAAAAAATGAAGCTGGTATGAAATCCGGTAAAATCTTTCTTAAATGGTATCAAGCTCGTTTGGATGTGTACTTGTAAACTCGTTAAAAAGGTAATTCGTCGTATAAAAAAATTGTTTTATTCCTTCTTTTGGAAATGATGCTCTCATACCTCCTCTTTTAATAATACTGCTTGGAAAATGGTTTCAAAACCTACTAGTAAAAGAGGGATTGAGGAGTTTACAGGTTTCAAATTTGGCAGGATTGTCTAAGTTATTTTGGCGGGTTCTTTCCTATAAGAGAGCTTATTGGTGAAATAGGTGCATGAAGTATATTTAAAAAATTCTTTTATTTGGATAGCCTTTACTCCTCATGCTTCTCATGCTTGGAATTCTATTGTTTCTCTTTGTCAAGATGTGATAAGAGGCTGCTATTTTAATATAGGGAATGGGGTAAAGACAAAGATGTGGACAGATCCCTAGATTGAGCACTTTCCTTTATACTTGAAATTTGGCACATAAATATGTTTAAGCTTGGGGGTGACACTTCAGATACAATTACAGATAGAATAGTAAATGGGCATTGGAAATTGCAAGCTAACTTGTCTCGTTATGAGGAAATTATTCTTATATAAATCATCGAGTTTCTGTTCTTATCAATGAATTTGATTCAATGGGTTGGAGAACTCCCTCTAGAAAATTTTCTTACAAGACTACTTGGATTTTTTTCGTCAGTCTGCCCCTATTGTTGACAGGTGGACTATTGTCTCGCACAAAAAACTACATATAGAGATGCTCCTTCATTTCTTAGCTTGCTCTTTTGGGTGGACTTATAACTCTTATCATCAAAAGAGAGGCACATCATTGGTTAATCGTTGCTCTCTTTACTTTCATGCAATTGAAAGTCGCAATTACCTCTTTTTTTAATGCAATCTTAGCAAGGTTATTTGGTGGGGGGGCGGGGCGGTGAATAGGACAACCACTTAAAAGATCTCACTGTATTTTACTAATAGATAATGCTAATTTAAACAATCATTCAATGCAATATTCTCTCGTTAGCAAGTAATTAGAAGCGCATGAGTGAGAAAGATTAAGAGTGTGAAATGTTTGTGTGGGTGTAACAACATGCTGGGCAAACACAAGCAATTATACAAAGATTTATAGTAGTTCACCGCTAAGCAACTCGCTTCAACGGGTACGTCCACTTTCAGAGCACCTAATCCAAGGAACCTCCGACATTCACTAAGTGACGGTTTTTAGCTCAGCCACAATATTATACACTCATCGATTTTGCTTGGATCACCGGGAACCATACAATAGTGAATCCACATTCACTATGGGTCACACCGACCCAACTCTCTCAAAAGAGTGGTTCGACCCTATGGTCTACACCACAATCTAACACAAGTAAAGAAGAGATTTAAGAGTATTTACTCTAGGATGGAGAAGTGACTAGAGTACATACCCTTGAAGGAGGACGTGAGACATCCTACCTTTTTTGCTCAAACTAGACTTGAGCTAATGGCCTTCCATTGTCCATCCTTGGATTCAACTAATGATGCTCCGAAATTGTAGAGGCTTTTTGGACAAGGGATTGGTTTCTCTAAGAATTTTCCCATGGGATTAAGTGAAATCATGGCCGAAGATACTTTGAACTACTTTCAAGGGTCAAGAGTATGGACCCATCAAATCACTAATGAGGGACCTGAGAGTAGATCAAAGTAACCAAGACTTTTGAGAGGATTTACAAGTATTTGGTTCAAGGTCAAGTGAGGGTTTTGGTTTCTAAAGGGTGATTCTATATGCTCTAAGAAACCATGATCCAAGATGACTTAAATCATTTCCTAAGATCTCATAACAAGATCTTGAACCCCTTTCCAAGAAAGGAGAGGAAGAATAATGAAGAACACTCAAGGCTCTAGATGACTTGAATCCCTTCTTAAGATCTCATAACAAGATCTTGAACTATTTTCCAAGAAAAAAGAGGAAGAATAATCAAGAACATTCAAGGCTCTCTCATGATTTACAAATAGATTAATAAGGCCAAGAGGTTTTTGGGGATATGACTTCTACCAATTTCTCCCAAAATATGGGTATTTATAAAAGGAGATGGAGGTGTGTATCAACCCATCTATGAGTAGATTCCTCATATCCACCCACCCAATCTACCCACTCACGGGAAGATACCTCATATCCACCAACCCATGAGTGGTTCCCTCATGTGGGTTAGGTTATATTAACTCATTTGTGGGTGATTATTTTACATAAACACACCCATGAGTGGATTCTTTATATACACCCATTCATGGGTGGGTTTTCCCTATATTCATCCATCTATGGTTTGATTTTTTTTAGGGGGGTTCAAGCAATAGATCTTGCAAACCAAAGGGAGAGGGCTTGATGACGCGTCACCATAAGTCTTGAACCTTTGAGTTTGACCCTTGTTGTCTTCATTCCAAGTGATTTGCCTTGAGCACCCATATTTGAGTCTTGTCCATTGATATATGTCTTCTTTATTATTGTAGTGGGTTTTTCTTCTTGTAGTGGGCTTTTTGAAGTAGCTCTTATCTTGAGTAGACTTCTTCCTCTTGAGCTCTCCTTAAACTAGCCTACCATTCTAAGACACTTGCAAATGGGTCATTAAATTGACAAACATAATTAGGGAAAATAACTATGACATTAACATTCTCCCCCTTTGTCAATTTGAGTGATAAAACTATCCTAAGTGTACAAAATATTACATTAACCGAATTACACTTTTAAGACACAAGTTTCTTAACGAAGCTCATTCTTGAATACTCCTCCTTAGATGTTCCCCCCTAAGCACATGCCAATTGAACCTATATTCATGAAATATCTCATACATAGGTGGGACATGTACTCCCCCTTTTTGTTAATCAAATTGGCAAGGTTAGATAAAAATTGCATAGAAAAAATGGCATCTCCTAACATGACGAGTGAATGATGCACTAAATCAGTGGCAAAAATTCTCCATGAGGACCGCATCGCGTAGACATAGGCTGCCAAGCATAAGGTAGAGCATTGGGGCATGCCTCAAAATGGTCGACAGAAGCCGAAAGGACCTTAGTCATGCTGAGGAGGAAGGCGTTGAATGCATGCTTCCACATTGCGCTCAAGGCGCATCAGTCATTCAGCAAGGGGGGGTGGTAACCTGCCCTAAAGTGCAGGTAAATCCCGCAAGATCACGTCGCACAACGTTGAAAGCAGTGCGCAGGGACTGAACTTCCCGTTCCACCGAGTTACTAACAATTGTAAAATCTTGCCCAAGCTGGGTGCGCAGGTTCTGGGTCAGGGTAGAAGTGTGAAGCATAAGGGAGGTGACTGCCACGTGGACATTGTCAGTAAAATGGGCTTGAGTTGAGGTAAGTCCGACAAAATGAGCAAGTAGGGAATTGAGGCCGACAAGCTGCTGGGTCAAGGACTGGAGGTCAGCTTGGTCAGTGTGAATTGATTCCAACAAGGTAAGGACACGACCAAGCTGACTCGAGGAGGCCGGAAACAAGGAGGTGACAGCCGTATGCGAGGGAGGACTGTGAAACAGAATATCTGGAATGTCAAACGGCAAGTCAAGCAGGTCTAGTCCATCTGGAGAGAAACGACACATCATTATGTGGAAGTGTCGAGGCTGTCATAGGCGGGGGAACTTGGGGGCAAATGCCAATCTTAGTGAGTTGTGATCGTGATGAAGCGAGGCAGCAAAACTGGGACTTCCGGAGGGAGAGCGAGCTGGAGTCGTTCGATCGCCATGTGGGTGACTAGGTGCCCAAACGGAAAAGCTGCATGAGTTGGGTTTCGGATAAACCAGACCATGTGCTTCATGATGTGTGTTGCCAAGCACATGGGTCGCCCAGTCCCAATCAGGTGGAGGAGAACCACCATGGCACTATTAAGCTCGCTAGTGTTGCCAAACCCCGGGTAGACGGTGTTGACAAAAATCATATGTAGCAATCGATACAAGGGTTGTAGGTGGCTGACAGGGATATGATGATCATGGTCCCAAGGTTGAGGAGATGAGCTAATGTGGACAGTAGCCGCATCCCGTATGGCTCGGTCCATAGGAAGGTCATGGATGATGTCGGGACCGCGAGGTACTAGAATGTCAAGAAACAATGCCAAATCATCGACAGTGAAAATGTGAGTCACGCCATTGCAAACAAGCTGAAAAGAGTGAGGGCCACACAACGTGCACGCTTGGTAAAAGGCAAACACGATCGGTCGGGACACAAGGCCATTCCATCGAAGCAAGGGATGGTAATCCAAGCGGCACAGGAGGTCGTCGACTAGTCGAACTTCAGCATACGAGGCAAAGAAGGCGGTAGGAATAGCTCGTTCAAAGACAATGGCCTGGTCACGGCCGATTCACCAGAGACGGAGCGAGGGCAAGTTGGTGTGCAGCACGGGATGCACTACATGATATCCTACAACTGTAATCGCAGTGCTATCGTGTAATTGAATATATAATACACGATAACTTGAAGAATCATGGACACTGCTATCGTGTCCTCGAATTTATGATAGCTATGCTATCGTGTATTCGAGGACACGATAACCTCGAATACACGATAGCATTGCTATCGTGTCCTCGAATACAAAATAACACTATCATATATTCTAGGACACGATAGCAGTGCTATCGTGTAATCGAGTACACGCTAGTGATATGGTGTAATCGAATACACGATAGTTGTGCTATCGTGTGTTCGAGGATTCCGGGTAAAACATGAATGTGCATTCTGGGTTCATTGGCCAAGTACTATGAAAAAATCTCGGGTTTAAAGTTTCAAAAGAGCAAAATAGGATGACCAGGTCCCAAAACTAGGTTATATGGTATGAGATCGAAAAATCAAGTAATATGACATTCCAGGCTCATTGGCCAGGTAATATGGAAAAATCTCCTCTGATTTATACCAAAAAAAATTCCATGAGATTTCATAAAGAAAATATTTCTATGAGATCGAGAACACATAATATTTTGAATGTGGACATGTTACATGCAGAACTTGGGACTTGAGGAGCCATGGACTATGTGTAGCCAAGCATCGATGAAGTGTGACTCATCTGTCCTTCAATGGCGTTTGCACTGTCATTAATGTCATGATCACAATTTTAATATCAGCTACCATTGGGACTCTCATCAAGATCTGATTCAGCTGCTCTTGCACAAAACATGACTCTAGAATCATTTCATTTTCACCATGTGGTTGAATCTTAGACTATCACGTATAAATTTTCTAGTTTTTGTCATAGCTTCTTTGTAGATATTTTGATCACACTTGCTATATGATGTAACCTCTTGTTCACAACATAATAAAATGAAAGGTCTCCATGCTTTTCATTTCATAAAATTGCATCTCCTTTTTCTGTCTCAGAGTTCCATTGACAGAATCCTTTTCGTTAAGTGTCAAAGCTACATTTCATACTCCCACTACATGCATTTAGAAAGGTTGAGGCTTTGGAGGAAATTGAAGAATGGTCACATAGGCGAGCATCATCACATTCTTGTTCCCTACTATTGGGACTACTTGGAACAAAAATAGTCACCCACCGTGAAGCTGAATATAACAAACTGAAAACAGAGAGAGAGGAATGGATCAAGCAGATTTTTTAGGAGCGTAGGCGAGATAGGATGACTAGGAGAAAGTTGCTGTCCTTTTTAAAAACTGAAGAAAAGATTGACAAAATTGCATGAGTAAGAGGCTTGGAAATGGGAAGGTATCTAATGTAGATTTGCAATTTGTCTTTCGTGTTTGCTTTGCCAGTAAGAATTTTGAGAATGAGGATGAAAAATGTAAGAAGAAAAAAGATGATTAAAAATTCTTGGAGTGGATCCTTGCATACAATAGCTTGACAAATCCAATGGGTCAATGGAAAATGAGTGAATTTTATTATACTCTAGGGCTCGTATGAAAGATGGAGTTTTTTTGGCTCCTCTTGTTTTGAGCGTTGAGGAAGCAAACACATGTATGTGACATTGGACTTGTATTTTTCCACAATAAGCTTCATTGGATGGAGTATATTTTCCAAAGAACTTGTATGGGATTCTAAATGGAAATGACTGTTTTTTCTTTTCAGGTAGTTGGAAAATGATAATGTTATGTGAATATGTACGCCAAAGTACCAAACTCACACATTGTTCTTTCATCCAAACAAAAAAAGAGACTCACACATTGAGGTGGTGGGTTTTTGTTAGACAGTGAAAGAATAGACTTTGTGAGTCCCCACATTCACAGCCCAACAAAGCATCGGTGTATAAAACTTTGGTGTACAGATCGGTGTACAGTTATAGCCACACTTAAATACTCCAATTTTGTTTACAAGATGAACAAAACTAGATTATTTTTCAAAAGCCCAATTGGACTTGACATGGGACCGAAGAAGTCTTATTCAATTGTTCGCCCTTGTTTCACTATTTCACTTCACTACTTCACCATATTCATTTACCTACCTTACAATTCTTCCTTATTCCCTTTATACATGTGCTGTTCATCTTACCAAGTGGCTTGTGCAGTTCCTAAAGGAACTACAAGAAAATCTTTACTTCCTTGTTACTATATGAAAGTTAGCAAAACAAGGAAATAGGCTGCAGAACTTCAATTTGTTGCAAAATTGACAAAACAAGGTAATAGGCTTACGAAAGTTCGGCTTTTTTAGAATCAGAATCAGAATATCCTAGATTCTGCTTCTTCAACTCCAAAAAGTTGATACCTGAGCCTCGCCGGTGCGGGCAATCAGCTTTAATCACCCGCCCGCCCCCTCTATTAAGGAGCCGTTTGGGGCGTGATTAAAAGCAAAACATCCAATGGGATGTTTTGCTACACTGTAGCATCTGGATATTTTATATATCCAGCTGATACACTTCAGGAGGTGTTTCAGCTGGATGTAAAAATCCACATGGATGCTACAGTATATATCCAATATCGAGTCTGGATATTTTTGCAATAATCACGCCCCAAACGGCCCCTAATGTGCGTGCCGTCGGATCGGACGGCCAGTGAGACGGTCAACGCTAAATGTAAACCGGGTCGAGTGGGTGAAAAGGTGTTAAAGTGTTTTGGGCCCGGAGGGGTAGACCGGACCGGGTGATCGAGAACTGCGGACGAGCCCACGGGCCGAACAGGTATAAGCTCCTCCACCACCACCATTGATCTGATCCTCCGCCTGCGCTACTCCCTCCGCCTTCCTCGCCGGGAAGCGCCGCCGCAGCCGGTGGCCGCTTTCACGCGCCTCTGCCGCCTCGGACACCGGACTATGTCGAAGGCTCGGGTGTACACCGATGTGAACGTCCTCCGGCCCAAGGAGTACTGGGACTACGAGGCCCTCACCGTCCAGTGGGGGTAATTTCTCTCCTAGGATGAACCCTGACCTTCTCAGTCTGCGCTATCTTTGCCCTCTTTGATTTTGTTTCTCATTTGTGGGGTTTTGTCAGCTTTGGTTTTGTAGCCTGGAATCTGTGGATCTTTAGCATCTGTTTTGTCCGGTAACGACGCGTTGAGAGATTAGATTCTGTGGATGATTTGATTTGGGAATTTGCCATCTTTTGGATATTTTCTGCTTCATTTAGCTTTGTTTGTGTGACTTTGATTAGCAGAAGGAAAAAATTGAATTTAGTTATCTAGCTTGAGTACTATCTCGATATATTTGCTCTTGTAATGGGGCTCATAGAGGATAAATTTTGAATGTTTGTGTTCTGGTTTAAGATTTTTGGGGGGATGTTTAGGTCTTAGGATTATCTAACACTCCCTCCGACCTGTTTTAGATGCTCCATCTCAAAAAATGTTGATTTTTATGTGATGTTAAATACCCCACTTAAATTGATCATATGGATCATCTAAAACAGGACGGAGGGAGTATTTGATGTAGAAAGATCTAAAACAGATTGTATTAGTCCCTTCTTCCGATTTTACTAGACGTATTTGGTTTTCTAAAATGAACTATGGAAAACCAAATGTAACTCTTAAAGTTGGGTGGAGGGAGTACAAGTTTTATTACCAACAGAAATCAATCCATCAAACTGAGAAGCAATATCACTAACAACAAGCGGTTAGTGTTATAATAGAAGGCAGGCAAAAGAAGCGGTTGCAGATTGTCTGATAGTTGCAGTTTGTTGGTTGTTAAGAAAGTATGCTTAATGCTGTTTTTTGTGCAATTGCTTGTGTGTGAGCTTTCGATAATAGGTCCTTGTCTAATGTGTGCTTGTGCTTCGCTCAGAGATCAGGATGATTACGAGGTTGTCCGTAAGGTTGGAAGAGGGAAGTACAGCGAGGTCTTTGAAGGCATCAATATCACTAACAACGAGCGATGCATCATCAAAATTCTTAAGCCTGTTAAGAAAAAGAAGGTGTGAGACTTTCCTAAGTACTTTCCAGTAGTTCCCTTTTTCTTTTTAACTCTAGTAAAAATGAGAAATAAAGTGTGTCGTGTGAAATTTGATTAAAGAGGCATGTTAGTATTACCATTTAGTTTTTAATCTAGCAATAGATGTAGTTTCTGAGGTGCTTATTTTGTTTTTATGTTTTTACTTGTTTTTCTTGTTGAGCCATTTTGGCTTCCTCTCTGCATGCATTACATCCATTTATTTTGATTTCATTTTTTAAATGTTAATTGGAATTTATAAAGAATTGATGATGATCGATCCTAATTTATATATCTGCCAAAGATTGAAGCATGTTTGATGACAGTGTAATAACTTTACTGGCTCTGCTGGTGCAGATAAAACGTGAGATAAAAATTCTTCAGAACCTTTGTGGAGGCCCAAATATTGTGAAACTACTTGATATTGTCAGAGATCAGCACTCAAAAACTCCAAGTCTGATTTTTGAGTATGTGAACAGTACTGATTTCAAAGTGTTGTACCCCACGCTGACAGATTATGACATCCGGTACTACATATATGAGCTTCTCAAGGTAACAAAGAGCTGCTTCTTATGATACCATTTGTGTATATGGCGATGTGAAACAAGACTGACAAGTTGTTAGTTGATCTGTAAAATGCCATAAAATTCATATCAGGATTGAAGAGATGATATCATTTGTTAGTCATTATGTCAATCGATGATCTGATGATGAATTATGTACTTATGTTTTGACCTTATATCAAACTTTTAACTGCTTCAAATTTTTTTACCGCCAAAAGTTATTAGCTTAGCTGATATAGTTGCTCTTCCCATTAATCTGCGCATCTCTTCTTCTTTTCAGTTCTTTTTTCATTGGAAAGAAAAAGAAAAATGCTTTTTTTATCGGCTGACTTTGTATTCACAAAAACTCTACCTAAATGGCATGTAATAATACTTGCTGTTAGTAGACAAATGTTAGTCAAAAGATTGAGCCTCTTATGCAGCTTCGATGATGCCCAGTTCTGACTGCAGTTGTGCCCTTGAGCTCTCAAAAGTTATTGTATATTGACGTTGACTTTTTTTAATTGTGTGAGTTTTCTTTTAACATTTGAAGTATACAAAAAAATTGAAGTGGTTTGCATATCAGTTGCACTTGCAACCGTGCCTTGTACTTCTTCCCCATCCTGGTTGTTTGATAGCCACTTTGCCTTATTAGATATAGACAAATAGTAATCGCTGCTGACTTCTGGAATACATTATCAGGCATTGGACTATTGTCATTCTCAAGGAATTATGCACCGTGATGTGAAGCCACACAATGTTATGATAGATCATGAGCTTCGCAAGCTTCGCTTGATAGACTGGGGACTTGCTGAATTCTACCATCCAGGCAAAGAGTATAATGTTCGTGTAGCTTCAAGGTAACTGTTCATCACAGAGACCTATCTGAAAAAATTTCATAGACCTAGAGGCAATGAGAGGGCATGAACCTAGATGGATGGAATGCATTTGGTAGTTGGAACATTAGTCACATGATTCACTTGTATGGAAGCATGACACAGTCATTGTACTATGTTTAGCAAATAACCACATGTTTGCATGGTGGTTACCTAGAATGTTGTTAGAATGCTCACAAATGCATCTCCTTTTACCAGATATTTTAAGGGGCCTGAACTCCTTGTTGATCTACAAGATTACGACTATTCATTGGACATGTGGAGCCTTGGCTGCATGTTTGCTGGAATGGTGAGCTACTTTCTTATTTTGGCAAATTAGTTACTTGCTTGTCATAAATTGGATATATTTTTAAGTGTGTTTTTGACTAGTCAGTCACTGAAAGTATAATTATGTTCATGTTCCTTTTGGCAGATATTCAGGAAGGAGCCTTTCTTTTATGGCCATGACAACCATGACCAACTTGTTAAAATTGCTAAGGTGCGTTTCAGTTTCCATTCTTGGCATTCATGATAGCATGTCCAATTATTTATTTAAAATTTTGATCTCTTTTCATTTATTTCGGAAACAATTACGAGTAAAGTTTCTTTATAGGGCTAGGTGACTGAAGTGCAAAGACCAGCATAAATTTGTATTCTCATGAAAAATCTTTTTTGTTTTAACTTGACTTTTAGGTTCTTGGAACAGATGAGTTAAATGCTTATTTGAACAAATATCGTTTGGAGCTTGATCCTCAGCTTGATGCTCTTGTTGGGAGGTATGACGGGAGCTCATTGTTCACTGTTTGCATCTTTTATTGGAAACAAATCATCATTATGAAACTAATCTTATATTAAGGACTGTATGAACTTTAGGATTCCAGTGTTACTGATAGCATTACTTTCTACAGGCACAGCAGAAAACCTTGGTCCAAGTTTATTAATGCAGATAATCAGCATCTAGTTTCCCCAGAGGTAATTGATATGTTTGTTGTGCTGTGTGGCTGGCTCACTTTTAGGTCTAACTTAATTTCAGATATAGGTTGATCTTATCGTTTGTATGTGCACTTCCGTTAATTACTAATGTGGCATGCGTGGAACTGCAGGCCATTGATTTTCTTGATAAGCTACTTCGATATGATCATCAGGACCGGCTTACTGCTCGAGAAGCAATGGTAATTTTCTCTATATTGTTTCACTAATTACATTGGGGCATTTTTGGATGGTAGTATATAAGATCTCTCGGAGCAGAGTAGGCTTCTAGACTAGAACCTAGAATATATGAAAGCATAAAGCTAAATAGCATAGAACATGCAGTTAGGAACAGATAACAGTAAGCTGCCATGTTGACTATTCCATTGTTTAAATAGTTGTCCACGCTTGTAGGGGTGAAAGTATCACATTTTTCCATTCAGTAATAAAGGAGTACAAGATCAGTATTCCCATCCACCAAATAGCCTTATAGAGGTTTCTTTAAGGTTGCATCTGGAAGCAAGGGGACTATAGTTGCTTGAAAAAGCCTGTGGGTATTTGCCAGCAGCCTTCCCCTTTAGCTTGTTTCTGCCTTAGACCTATCATTTGGGGATCAAATCCTAACCTGTGCAACTTGTGATCCGAGTTTGAAATATTGGAGAGTTTGAACTTTATATGCCAGCAATCCATTGCTGTGACAGCAATGCTTAGTGAGACAAAACAATCTACAGAACTGGCAGATCGGAATGCCTTAACAGAGTGTTATCAAGGCTTCGGAATTATTAAAGCACACCGGATCTTGAATTCCAAGTTCGATGAATTACCATTGAAAGGGAATTATTAATTAAAAAATAGTTTGTTATGAAATGATTCACATATTTTATGTAATTTCATCTTATATAGCATACTTCTGAACAATGTGGTTGATTTGGAATGTTTTTCAATTCCTTTGTGCAGGCTCACCCATATTTCTTTCAAGTGAGAGCTGCTGAGAACAGCAGGATGCGTACACATTGAAAAAGCTTGAATTGATATATCGGTGCCCTTTTAATTTGGACAGTGTACTTTTATATTCAGCTTGTTCTATAGTAATGGGGGTTGTGTTTTTTCAATGCACGTATACGCTTAAGTTGTAGAGATTCATAGCATCTGATAATGCTTTCTGCAGGCTGCAGCCCCTAAGCATCTGAAACCTGGTAAAGTGCATATGATATGTATGTTGACATCAAGCTGTAGAATGTCATTGTCGGAGGAATACCAGTGTGTAAATTTTTTTTATGTGCTTAACTTTAATATAAGAAGTATGAGGTGTTCAGTGATTATTTTCGGAGAATGAGAATGGCATTGATAGTATCCAAATACGTGATTAGTGAGTTTCCTATAGAAATATTCCATATATGGTTTCATAAAAATAGCTAGAGATTCATCATAGCAATCTATTGCAAGTTATGACTCTAGAGAGGACACAGCCTCTGCAAAGATTTATTGTTTGAAACGTCAGTGCAAAATTGACAAATGTCTGGTCGTTTCAGCAACTGAAGTCTTTTTAAAAGAGAAGAAACACTCGAGAACAGAGAAAAAAGAAATGAAGGATAAGAAATTGAAGATTGATCCACTCACAATACTACAAGATTTGAGAGTGCAACAAGCTCTCTAGGGATGGATCCCATCAATCGGTTGTTGTTCAGGCAAATGTTTATATTTGCATAATATCACAAAAAAAACCGAAACTGCTTTGCGGACGAAATCTGTATATTGAGCTAAAGAGAAATAGATGCACTTACAAAAGCTTCAGGTATTTTAACTTGTGAAAGACCTTGGAATCTCTCCGTGGAACTTGTTATCGTTCAATTCTAGCATCACCAGCTTCTCCCAAATTCCCCAGCTCCTTCGGAATATTCCCATGTAGCACCCTAATTTCCAAACCGGCCGAACCATGAACACTAGAAAATTCTAACTGAAACAAGAAAGTAACATTAACCAAGTTCTTACAGGTATTGGAGATGGCTGAGTTGACCAAGTTCAGAACCCAGTTGACCCGTGATGTTTGCATTGCTTTTAAGTCCCTACAGAGCAATTCAGAAATTCCAGTATTGAATGCAAAAAAATAGTAATTGAAAGATTGTATACGATGAGTGGATAATGGTAAGCTTCGGCAACTAATTGATGACTTACACTCAGATAACACGGTCCTTGGAGTCGTAGGTGACGTGAAACCAAAAGCATGGATTGTTGGTGGTGGGATATGTTGGGAAAATTATGCATTTTCCCTCATTTTAGTTAGCCAAGAAACACAATCAAATACACA